>JANAVB010030817.1:13892379-13957379 GCA_029216955.1 Iris pallida | reverse complement strand
CCGAAGTCTATCTTTGTCACGACCCGTACCCTAGAGTAAGGGCATGAGAAGTGGGTACGTCCAGCCTACGCCGCAGTGTCGGCGGTAGAATATTGTCCTATGTCACAACATCTAACAATATAAAGCTAAACAGTTTATACTCCCCGAATGGGGGTGATATAGCAGAAAGTAAACTCAATCACAACTAAGACAGATGATAAGATAGAAGATAGATAAAACTGCTGAAATGAACGGAAATCCCAAGTACAAACAGAGAGTCTAAGTGTCTAAGATAAATACATATCCCCAATATCAAATATATACAATCATCCATAGAATACTGTAAATGAAAACATCCTAGTCTAAGGGTGTGTCATCCACAGCTAGTGGGACCTGCTGCTGGTCCAGGTCCAACATCTCATCTAAGGTAGCACCGTAATAGGTATCCACACCAACCTCCTCCTCGTCCTCTGTAATATTTTCAACAGGTCCAGTCAGGACATGAGCGAGCACAATACATCTCAACAGTTCATAGCAGGTTAGAAAATATAATTATACAGTAAAGTAAGATACAGGAACTAAAAGAAGATACAGGATGTAAACAGAAAAAGCTGTAATAGAAATATATATACTGTAAACAGAGAACTATTAGTGGCTAGTGAGTCAGAGTATAATATAAACATGTGAATGGCATAGGAGATTCTGATGAGACACTAAGGAGGTGATCAGGTGGGATACTACTTGGATATTATTCACATGTCTACTTCTACTCCTCCGTACCCCCAATCAATACACAAGGATCCAACCAGGTTATGTTATGATTCCATGCAAAGGCCCACAAGGGGTAAAACATGGAGGGCCCATAAATGGGTGATCTGGAAATGCCTATAAATGGGTGATTCAAAGAAGACTCTGTGAATCATTGATAACCTTGACCTTCTCTGCAGCATACACTACCATCTCAGGGCCAAGCAAAACCCTCTCGCCGACATCATCCCAAGACAAGGGTTTACGGCACCTCCGTCCGTATAGAGCCTCGAAAGGTGACATCTCTATACTGGCTTGGTAGCTGTTGTTGTAAGCAAACTCTACCAAGTGAAGGTGGTCCTCCAAAATCCTCCGAAGTCCAAGATACAGGTACGAAGCATATCCTCGAGGGTCTAAATCGTCCTCTCCGACTGTCCGTCTGTCTGGGGGTGGTATGCGGTACCGAACTTGAGCGATGTGTCCAAGCTAAGCTGCAAACTCCTCTAGAAGTGGGAAGTAAATCGGCTGTCCCGATCCGAGACTATGCTCACTGGAACCCTGTGCAATCAGACTATCTGCCGCACATACATCTCGGCCAGCCTCTCCGTAGACAAACCCACCTTGAAAGGCAAAAAGTGGGACGATTTGGTCAATCGATCAATAATGACCCAAATCGCATCTTTCCCTCCTGGAGAACACGAAAGTCCAGACACAAAGTCCATAGTGATATGCTCCCACTTTCACTCAGGAATGGGCAGTGGCTGGAGCAATCCATCTGGTCTCTGCCTCCCGGCTTTCACCTACTGGCACACCAACCATCTAGAAACGAACTGAGCCACCTCGTATTTCATGCCATACCACCAAACATGCTATCTCAAGTCTCTATACATCTTGTTGGCTCCAGGATGCATAGAGTACTGAGAACGATGAGCCTCCTGAAGAACCTCCTCTCGAAGTCCTCCGTTCGGTACGCACAATCTGGTACCATGCCTCAACGATCCATCTCCCGCTATAGAGAACTCATCCAACAGTCATGCCCGGAACTGCTCCCTGATGACCCTCAGAGCCTCATCCTCAAACAGAGCTGCTCTTACTCTGTCCATCTGCTCTGACTGCACATGAAGACCCCATATCTGCTTCTCAAATCCAGGAACTATCACCTCAATGCCCAAACTCTCCAGATCTGCCAGAAGGTGACGATCCATCGTCAAACACATGGCCACGGGATACCTGCTCAAAGCATCCGCAACCACGTTAGCCTTCCCCGGATGGTACTGTAAGGATATATCAAAATCCTTCATCAGCTCTAACCATCGCCCCTGCCTCATATTCAGCTCCTTCTGGGTAAACACGTACTTCAAGCTCTTGTGGTCAGTAAAGATCTCCACACGCTCTTCGTACAAATAGTATTTCCACAGCTTCAAGGAAAATATGACTGCTACCAACTCCAAATCATGAGTCGGGTAGTTCTTCTCATGTGGCCGTAACCACCTAGATGCATAAGCAATTATCTTCCCATGCTGCTGAAGAACGCAATCCAGACCCTTCCCCGAAGCATCACTGTAGATCGTGAAACCTCCGGACCCAGATGGCAACGTCAAAATAGGAGCCCATGTCAACCTCTTCTTCAGCTCCTCGAAAGCAGCCTGACACTCATCAGTCCAGACGAACTCCACGTCCTTCCTGGTGAGTCTAGTCATCGGCTCTACTATTCGAGAGAAGTCCTTTACGAACTTCCTATAGTAGCCTGCCAAACCCAGAAAGCTCCGAATCTCGACAACATAATTGGGTGCCGACCAAGACTCCACTGCCGCAATCTTCCTCTGATCCACTGAAATCCCATCACCGGATACAACATGGCCCAGGAATTCCACTCGGTCTAAGAAGAACTCATACTTCGATAGCTTCCCATACAGCTGCTCCCTCCTCAGAGTCACCAGTACAACCCGCAGATGTTCCTCTTGCTCCTCAGGCATCTTCGAATAGATAAGAATGTCATCAATGAAGACCACCACGAACTTGTTAAGGTACGGATGGAATACCTTATTCATCAAGTTCATGAATACTGCTGGGGCATTAGTCAACCCAAACGACATGACGATAAACTCATACTGGCCATAGAGGGTACAAAAAGCAGTCTTCGAAATATTATCCCCCTTCACTCTCAGCTGATGGTACCCCGATCGCAAGTCTATCTTCGAGAATACCCTCGCGCCGCTCAACTGATCAAACAAGTCATCAATCTTGGGCAAAGGATACCTGTTCTTGATAGTGAGGTTGTTGAGCGCTCGGTAGTCGATACACATCCGTATCGTACTGTCCTTCTTCGGGACAAACAGGACTGGCATGCCCCAAGGCGAAGAACTGGATCTGATAAAGCCCTTGTCCTGCAGCTCGTCGACTTGCTTCTTCAGCTCCGCCAATTCGCTGTTGTTGATCCGATAGACATGCTGAGAAATAGGCTCAGCGCCCGGCATCAAGTCTATCGTGAACTCAACATCTCTGTCCGGCGGCATCTTCGGCAATTCCTCGAAAAAGATATCCAAGAAATCTGCAATAAATGGATGTGGCAACTCCTGCCCCGCCAACAAGGCTCCACAGAATCCATCTCCCGGCTCCGCTGCTCCTCTGACAAACTGAAACTCTGGCTCTCCTGGCGGACTAAACAACACTATGTCTGCTCTACATCTATGCTAGCATGGTGCCTGCTCAACCAGTCCATACCGAGTACCACAATGTAGCTCGGAAGGGGCATTACGAGCAAGCACTCGCTCAAATCTCGGCCTTCCAGAGTGACACTCCGCCCCTTGCAAATATTATTAACCAGGATAATACCTCCCCCGGTCATAATCTTGCAAGTCCTACCCAGATATTCAGTAATAATGTTGTGCCTAAGTGCAAAAGAAAGTGACACAAAACTGTGCTTAGCACCCGAATCAAACAATGCTAAGACAGGAAAAGAATCAAGAAGAACCGAACCTACAACAACATCTGCGACTGGCTCGATCTCCTCGGCTGCAACAGCAAAAGCCCTGTCCTGAACACCCCGCTGCTGGTGGTGCTGTGCAAACCGTTGCTGCTGGGTCGAAAGTGGACCCCTCGGCTGCACTGCAGGTACTCTCGCTGGTGCCCTCTGAGCTGTACCAGTAACACGTGGGTTCACTGGACACTCC
Organism: Iris pallida; assembly: GCA_029216955.1. Lineage (NCBI taxonomy): Eukaryota > Viridiplantae > Streptophyta > Magnoliopsida > Asparagales > Iridaceae > Iris > Iris pallida. The sequence goes on along the minus strand of JANAVB010030817.1, from coordinate 13,953,480 downwards.
CTCAACTGATGGCCTGTACCGCCGCAAAAGAGACACACTCTCAGCCTCTTCCGGCAAACCTCCCAGACGTAACCAGGCTTCTTGCAGAAGTGGTAAGGAGCCCCATACTGTGCCTGCCTCGGCTGAGTGTGCTGCACCTGCTAAACCGGTGCTCTGGCCTAAACCTGCGGCTGGTGATACTGGAAAGAATGATGCTGAAGCTGAGGGCGTTTAGCAGCCCCCGCGCTGCTAGTAGTGTCACGACCCGTTACCCAAATTGTTGGGCCGGGCCGAGCCATGTCCAGCCTACGCTTGGTAAAGCGTAGTAAGCTGTTCTAGGAATAGACAATGAAGGATCTAAGCTACTAACAGTTCTAATATCACATTTAAAGGTTCATCACAACACAACATCTATAAGTGAAGGTAAACAAGTACAGACTTAATAATACACTTCCAAAGTATCTAACTGGAGACAAAGTCCAGTATCCAAATATAAGTTTAAAACAAAGTCTAAGTCTCAAAACAAAAGAAAGATAACTAAGCAAGGTTCCCCGCTGGGGCCTCTTCTGGAGCTAAGGCCAGGTCCTCAATGCAGTACCATAATATGTAACATAGCATTTCCTCCTCGAAAAGTGAACCTACAACGTTATCCTGTCAGGACGGGAGCAAGTACAACCTCTACAACTAAAGTACTGAATATATAATGAAAGAGATGTACGACAAAAAACATGGTGTGATAAGTCTATATAACAGGAAATACTGAAAACATGGCCTCATGGTACAACTGGGATCAAAGTATCATAGTAACATAGGGAACATGGCATATCTCATAGTCTATCATGGCAAGGACACATATGTCATATAGACAGATGTATATGTAATATTTAAAACTGTAGTAGGTACATGATCGTCAATAGGTGTACAATATGCAGGGGCACATAATAAAATATACTTTCGTACAAGTGATAAGGCGATAGATGTACATACGCACAAATCCAGCTTTGAGAGTTACCTACGAACGCATAAATCATATAAAATGAAACTTTGCTCGGTAAATACATACGGAGAGGGGGGCATGATCACGTACTCAACTGCTAGTTTTCCCATAACCCATATTCTAATATGTGAGAGATACGAGAACAGTAAAAACATGTAGGAGATACTAGGAGCAGTATAAGCATGGTAGGTACTGGAAGCAGTATAAAATATGTGAATACTCAGAGCAGTATAAAGTATAGTGAAATATGTACTGAGAACCAGTAAGAAGCATGTGAAGATATAAGAACTGTTCTAAGCATGACAGGTACTGAAAGTAATACAACTTGTGAAGATTTAACTTGCTACCTCAAGGATCAGTATTTTAACAGGGTTAATACATGTTCTAGCATTAAAAGACAGTAAATGAGTTTGTAGATATACTTGTCTCGAGCAAAGCAATAATACTAGTACGAAGATATAGATGTCCGGTGTCCTGTCAATAATGATATACAAACTCAGTTCTAAGCTATGTTCAATATTATACTAGTGGTGAGACACAACTCCTAACTGGACACTAACTAAGTGGAAACCTAGCATAAAAGTCTAATGTGGAGTGACACTATATCCAAACTAATTTCCTAGGGTCTTTACACTAGTGTAGGGGGTGGTCCAATACTACAATAACCCAAAACAACACAAAACATTGCAAGTCGTAACTATTCAATAAATAAATCAAACTGTATACTATGTTCCAACAATTTTTTTGAGATAGACAAAAGCTCAATTATACATAAATTAAAGTATCAAAATGATCCTTGTTAATTATAGAAATTTATACTAATTTTTTGGGATTTATAAACCCTCATAAATATTTATTAAAAATCAGCAAACACATGTATCCTGAAAATGAGTTCTATTTTCCCATTTTTATAAAATATAAAAAGTACTTATTAAATGCTGGAAAAATTATAATAAATTAACTAAATTAACATAGTATTTAAATACAATTTTTTCTAGATTTTTACAGCAATTAAATATATATAAAAATTCAAAAACAGAAAGTAATAATTTCTGGAAAAATAATTAATTACAAACTAAGGATGATACATAAGCAAAATCTACAGATGATGTCGGATGATAAAATAAATATCATCAACTTGTCTAGAACGGTCAAATTAGCTCGGATAGTCTATCCATAAGTCCAATTTGGATACAGGGGCAAAATGGTAATTTTGGGTCAAAATGATGTCCGTCGTTCGACACACTTTGTACCGAAAACCGTGTCAGAATAGAAGTCTACAAAACCTAGCAAATTACATGTTCACGAATCCAGAATGATGATACGAACCCAATGGTATGTCCGAAATAGGATTCCGATGTGCCGATCTTAAAATGACACGTTGACACGGACATTTGAAATCCGGTTTGCACCGAAATACGTGCCAGAGCAAATGTCTTCAAAACTCAGCAAACTATATGTCAACGAGTCTAGAATGACGATACGAACTCAACGGTATATCCAGAATTGGATTCCGATGAGCCGATCTCAAAATGACCCGTTGACTCGGAATGTGGGACCCGCTTTACTCCAAAATACGTGCCAGGGCCCACGTTCTCCAAATCAAGCAAACTTTATATAAAAACATGCCAGAACGATGCCACGAGTCTACTAGTGGTGTCAGAAATTGAATCCGAAGTCCCGGGTTCAAAAATAGAATTTAACAAGTGCAAATTAAAGAATTCGGACGGCTAACTTTGGCGTCGAATTCGACCAACCAAACGTGCTTATAATGAAATGAAACTTAAAGGAGACATGAAGAGGGTTATACCAGCTACACACAGGAACTGGTACCATACAAACTGGAGCTACGATGGCGGAGTTACGAGCTGACGAAGTCGGCTCCATAAAACTGTCCAAAAATAGTACAATTTAAAGTGTCAACTTTGTGGCCAGTTTTGAGGTATCATACGACGAAATTAACGGACGAAAATTGAGGGGAGTGAAGTGCTATATACCAAGATTATGACGGAGCAAGGAATTCACCGATCCAACGGTCGGATCTCCCGTAAAACACGTGCAAAGTTGCTGCGATGGGACACGAATTTTGAGTTCCAAACTCGCGCGCGCCGACGGGATCTCGTTCAAAACGCACGAATAGCCTATTCGGCGCGTCGAGGAGGAGCATGGTGGCCATGGGGTGGCTCGCCGAAGGTCGCCCGGGCGAAAGGGTCACGGGGGCTGCCCACACAGTGGCGTACGGCGGCGCACGGTGGTGCACGGTCGCCGACCGCTGCTGCTGCAGCGCACTGCGCTGATGCTACTGCTGCGCGGCCTGCTGCTGCTTGCTGCGCACGCGTGGGCGATGGCGAGCGGCACGGCTGCCCAGCGGTGGTGGCCGTGGCGGTGGAGGCCCGACGAGGGTGATGACGTCGGTGATGGTGGTGGAGATGGTGTGGGGGTGGTGGTGGTGCATGGTTATGGAGAGGATGGTGGTGATGAGGATGATTGTGGTGTTGGTCTTAATGGTAGTAGTGGTGATGATAATAATAGTGATGGTGTTTTTTTAAAGAAGAAGAAGAAGTGAAGAAGAAGAAGAAGAAGGAGAATGGAGGTGGTATCGGCTATAGATTGGGGGGGTTTGGCTGTTGTAGTGAGAGGGAGAGAGAGAGTTGATTATTTAAGTGTGTGTGTATGATATAAAATATAGAAAGAGAGAGAGAGAGTAAGAATAGAGAGAGAGATATTTGAGAGAGTGAGAATAGAGAGAGGTCGGTTTGGGGGTGTGAGCTGGTAGAGAGAGGGGAGGGGGTGAGATAGTGTAAAGTGAGAGAGAGAGAGATATGTTTATATATATATATATGATATTTGTAAAGTAGAGAGAGAAAGTGATATTTCCAAAATAGGAAAAAGAGAAATATTGTGTGGGGTATTTGGGAAGTCATGAGAGGACAACATGGAGCTTGGGTTCGGGTTCGGTCGAGCCGGGTCGGGTCGAAATCGGACAGGGTGAAATAATTGAATTAAATAGGTATTTATGATCACAGATAAATAAATAATATGCGGGAACTCCAATAAATGAGACACAAGCGTCATGTGGGTAGTAGGCTTCATGTGGGCCACGTCCATACTTTGGGTCGACTAGGTTGGATCGATGTCGGGTTCCAAAATTAAATTGGAAAATAAATAAGATTTTGCGGTAGATAATTAATCGGCCTAAATTGACCCAAAAATTGTGCGAAGAAAATGAAGCACAAAATAGAGTGTCTGAGTGGGACACGAAGGTCATGGGTGAAGAGCGTCTCGAGTAGATCATTCATGAGAATTTGGTTCTGAGAAAACGACTGGTCTGGTGCTCCTAAATTAAAAGTCACGGTAACGTGCAAACGATGATCAAAGATAAAAATGGGAATAATTATTCAACGATTAATTGGTCTAAGTTGACCCGAAGTTGCGCGATACAAAAAGAGCACAAGGGAACGAGTTCAAGTGGGACATGATATATCAAAACGAAGATAATCTTGTCTACTACAAAACTCGTAAAGAGGGTTTACAGAGATTGGCATCCCTGACGCTCCAGAAGTCAAAGTTACGGAAAGGAACATTAATGATCACAAATAATTAAATAATAAAATATTTAACAAAAATAATTCATTTAGAAAATTTAAAATAACCATGAAATTCAGGGGTCTTATATCCTACCCACCTTACAAGAATTTCGTCCTCGAAATTAAAAATCATCCAATAGGTCAAACTATAACATGTAGCTGCTCTGGCTATAATACTCAATCTGCTCCTCTTGTAATCATCTCTTCCATTTCTCTTACAATCTTTTTGGTTCAGGTTCAACAAATGTCCTTCTATCATAAACTACGTCATACATCCTTTAAAATCTTCTATACTAACATGGAACCTTTATGTATACCCTAAACTATAAGTCATTCTCTGGGTTTGTTCATAAGCAAACAATGCTTGGTCATCAACCATATTTTCAACCTCAATTGTAAATACTTGATTTCCTTATCACATCCTAAGTATCCTTATTCTATCAATCCACAGTTCCTTTGCATTATTTATCGTCAATCCTTTCCTACAGCTTCTCCTTGAAATCATACGTTCAATTCTTATTCTTGGCGTAGACCCTTCTTCTTTTTACTCAACATGTCCTCCGAATACAAATCCTCGATTTCAAAAACTCCTGATTTATTAATTACCAATGTACATATATCTTTGTCTTGTTCCTTGTCTTTTTAATCGATATCTTTTCGATCTCGTATGCAATATTATATACCATTCTAACTTATTCTATATCATTTCACATATCGATCTACCCTCTAATCACATGTAATTAGCTATAGTTAACCAATAATCACTTGGTCATCAAAGTTCTACGAATACTCAATCCTCAAACTCTAAGTACAAGATTCTAATCCTTAATCCATAGTTACAACCATATAATATCTCATTATTCCATCTTAGATACCCTATCATCAAGTCATACTATCAATACAATCGTTCCTAATGGATTCCAAGTCTGCTACAGTCAGTCACCCATACTTGTCCCATAAGCTTAATCTAATCAATCACTAGGAAAAGTATTTATCACAATCATATAATACATTTATAATTATACTACAGAATCAGTTAACAAGGTTTGGCTATTTCGGTCGTCTATCAAATAGACGGTAACAAGGCCTAAGACTGGGTCAAACAATCCATAACAGTGTCCAAACAAGTTAAAGGGTCAAGCAAGACAGAAAAGTTTATCGAAATATCTCCAAGAATGGTACAAAGACAACGAGATGCATAACGAGAAGAATTACCCAAGAGGTTAACGAAGAAGAGTTTAGTCAAGTCATAGGAAAGATGGAACACAAAAATAATTATGTCAAAAAAAATAACATGTAATGCCTGTGGTTCGTATTACGTATTTTGGAATACGTGTACGTATTTTATCTTGTATTGCATGATTCCTTGCTTAGTTTTCTTCATGGCTTGGTTTATTCTTGGGTTGGTTCGGCTTGGCTCGGTATGCTTTGGTTCATTATGAACCAAGGGTGAACCCCCTACCTACCACCACCACTACCATTTATTAATCCCACTTCGTTCTCTCTCTTCATTACTCTTCTTCTTTCCTCCATTACTTTTTTACCTACCAGAGAGAGGGAGAGAGGGGTCTAGGCAAGTGCAACTTGCTTCATGGAGGAACTCCAATTTTATTGCTTCATTCTCCTCCTTACAGCATTTTAACTTACTTTAGTACTTGACATTTTTACTTTCCATGGCTAGATTCTTGTAGATCTAAGTTTACTTTATTTTTGGAATTCTTGGGTTTTGATCTACTTAATCTTGTTATTTCTAAGTTTTGACGGTCCCATGTTGTAGAGAATTTCATTCTACCCCGTTTTGACCTATGGAAGTTCGGATTTGGGCTCCGGATGATGGAGTTATGGAGCATGAGAACTTGGTTCCCATGGTGTTCTTCTTCCCAGAATTTTGGAGAAGGTGAACTGTGTTTAGACTTGACCGCATGAATATTTCATGCGGCAAGTGTTCTCCCAGCCGCATGACTGGAAGAACTTTGAGCCGCATAGGCTTACTCCCTTTGAGCCGCATGGGACCCGCTTCTTCCTGCCGCATGGATTCCTCTCCCCACTCAGCCGCATGTGCCTTCGCCACTTTGGGCCGCATTAATCCAAATCTTCCATTAAGCCGCATAAAGGCCGAACCCAGCTAGCCGCATGAGAACCACTTGACTCCGGCCGCATATACCTGATTGATAGCCAGCCGCATGGACCTATGTCTCTGCCAGTCGCATGAGTTTGCTTGTTCCGAGCCGCATGGGCTCTTAATTCCCCCGACCCGCATGGACTAGCTTCCCGTTAGCCACATGAACCCGACTCCCTCCGCCAGCCGCATGACCCTTCCATCCCGAGGCGCTTAGACTGCTCCCTCCTCAGCCGCATGAGATCACTTCTTGGCCGCATATGCCGAGCCACATGGCTCTTTCATAGCTTGTATTTTATGAATATTTTAATTATTACTATTATGCCCATGCCATGTAACCCTCAGTATAACTTGAGTTCCTATGACGTACACCTTACCTTTATTGTATATTTTACGCCCATTTTATGTCCTTACGCCTTTTGTTCTGAATTTGATAAATCACGATTTGATTGACATGATTGAAATGACAATTGTACATGACCTGGTATAACAAGGAACTAGCATGACATGACCTGATAGTGGCCCATCGTGGCGCACTTCTGACAAGTACACTTGACATGATAACCTGACATGATATATCTTAATAAGCTGTTGCGACGGCTACCTGACATGACATGACCTGTATAAATAACTTGGACACCGTGGGCGATTGTGCTTGTACAAATAATCCAGTCCTGTATTGCATCATGTCTAGGATGGGACTCCTGAGTACCATGGTCAGGAGTACCTACTGAAATGGACTAAGGCTAATAACTAGATTAATATATTAGTCATAAAGAGATCTCCTAGCTACAGGCAATCCCGTTACCTGGGCGTGCCTGGGATCTGTAGCCTGCCGTCGAGTAGGGCACATTTTCAGCACACTGTCATGTGTTGCACCCTTCAAGCTACCTAAGGGTACATGCGTTTCCTGGACGGTGTACCCACCTGAATTCAACCCCTAATTTTTGACCTAGATAACCTGGATGGTCTGCAGGGCTTGTGGCTGTGGAGTAATCTCACTGCATCTTGATAGTAACTAAGCATGTGATAACCCTAGTTAGTTAAAGTATCAAGCCGTACTCATTGCTTGGCCGTGATTGATTGAATGAGGAATAATCTGTCTAGTCTTGATCCTGCATAAATTGTTACATGTCCTTAATTTCTTATATTATCTTGCTGATAAATGGAAGAAACCAAGTTCGGTTCAGACGAAGGGTTACAATCCCGGTCCTTGTTTGGTTTAAGGATTATAACCTGGTTATCTGAATAGTCCCATGGTTATCTTACCATATATCCTCGTGATGTTATATTATCTCTAGTTTTACTATTTATATTATCTTATGTGCTAATCGCTGGTTTTAGTTCCTAAGTGAAGCTTTCTTTGTGGCACTTGCTCTTTCTGGGGTCTGACCCAGCTGGTTTTGTATGGCCAGATTTTGGAGCAGCTCCAGAGGATCTACCAACTTTCCAGCCCGATGGTGACCACCAGGCGTAACCAGGGCAACGAGTGGGTTATTTTTGGCTCTCCCACTCTATTTAAAAAATATTTTTTTGAGGCGTTTAGCCGAAGAGCACCTGTTTAGCTCGATTGTACTTACTTACTGTCTGTCTACGGGCTGTAACATGATTGACAGATCCTAGGGTTGATCATGTATGACTAAAACTCTTGCTAGTCCTAACATTTTGTAACGACTAGCTTCATGATCAAATGAATATGTAATGTTTGGGATGCCTTACTATTGTATATTTGGTGATCTAACATCTTGTAACATTTACTTACTTGCTTGTGATTGAGACACTAGGCTTGTTCGTGACCTTAAGAGACTGTTGGCTTATAGTTGAACCCTCATGTATCTAGACAGCCGTGACCGTATAGCGAGATGGATTCCATTTCATATACGTAGCTGGCTATGTCTGCCCCCGCTCTCCAGTATTTTGGTTCTGGGGCGTGACATGGTTTAAGTGGTGGCCCATGCGGGTCTTGTAAAATCAAGATATGTGAGGGTTTACCGAATAGATGTCTCAATCAGTATTCGTCCTTGATCTCTGCTCGTATCTTCTGAATCCCTGAATTCTTGTCCTGATCATATGCTTGTATCGTTGATCTGTCCTGGTCCTTCCTTATTGTTTCCCATGTCGTCTTCTTCAGCGACATCATTCCTGGACCTGCCGATCAGCAAGGCAGAGCACTTCCCGTGGATCAGCAGCAACCCGGGGATCAAGTCCAGCATTCCGGAGTAGCCTCCAGAGTCGTACCTTCTGACGGAGAGCCATCGGTCCAGCCAGTTCAGCATGCCGAACCTGATGATGGCACTTTGGTAGGTCTTGTCAGGACCTTGATAGCTTCCCAAGATCGTCGAGGAGATGCCTTGTACCAGGCAGTGACGGATGCTTTGACCAGAGGAGGTCATCAGGGTAACAGCACGGCCAACAGCTTCAAGCGCTTGAACCCTCCTTTCTTCGACGGTAGTGAAGATGCGATCGCCGCAGATGCTTGGCTTCAGGACACAGAGGTGATTCTAGAAGCAGCCATGACCCCAGAGAATAAGAAGGTAGCCATGGTGCACCTGCAGTTGCTAGATCTTTCCCGCAGCTGGTGGGCGGCTCAGGCCGTTGGATTAGCAGCACCCATTGTTTGGGCCATATTCAGGGAGAGATTCCAGACCAAGTATTTTGATGCTGTAGCTCGGTACGATCTACAAACGAGATTCACCAATCTGAAGCAGATGGACAGGACGGTCGATGGATATGCGGTCGAGTTTTCGAGGCTCAGTCGGTTTGCTCCCACCTTGGTGACGACCGAGTATGATAGAGCCCAGCGATTTCAGCAAGGGCTTCACCTGGAGATTCTATTGGCAGTTGAGCAGTTTGAGCATCAGACTTTTGATGCAGTCTTAAGAGCAGCTAGGAGGCATGAGTATAACTCCCAGAGGATTGTGGATAGGACCGGAGGTCGGAAGAGATCCCACGGCCAGATGAATCAGTCGTCAGCACCAGCCCCGACAGCCAGGGCTTTGACTATTGGAGCTCCGAGGCGGGCGGCCTCCGTGACGTCGGTTTAGCATTCGGCCACGACGTACCCTCAGCAGCAGCAGCAGTAGCAGAAGCAGTCTTCCGCAATTGGATGTTCTTATTGTGGGAAGCCAGGCCATGTAGTGGCAGAGTGTCGCAGGGTACAGGGATTGTGTCTGGCTTGTGGAGCAGCAGACCATAGGGTTGGATCCTGCCCGAATAGGGGTGGTTCATCATCGTCCGACCTTTCTAGCTCTTCGGTGAGAGGACCAGCTCCGGTCCAGCAGCAGTATCCATTGTCGAGGCCCTTGCCGCCTCAGTCCCAGATGTTCCAGCAGCAGAACCCCCAGCAGCATACTCAGGCCCAAGCCTTGAGTCAGAATAGGCAGCGAGGATTTCAGCAGAGGAGACCAGCACCCCGAGGGCATGGTCAGGCTATGGTGATGACCGCAGAGGAAGGATTGGCACCAGGAGAGGTAGTGATAGGTACTTTTCTCGTCAACTCCTTTCCAGCTTCAGTTTTATTTGATTCTGGTGCATCGCATTCTTTTATGTCTGCACGATTCGCGATACGGATAGGATTGGAGCCCGAGTCATTATCGGTAAGGCTTAATATACTTACTAGTAACGGACTTGTGGGAGTCGATAGGGTGTTTTCCTCGTGTCGGATCGTAGTTAGCGGTAAGGAATTTTCCTCTAGATTGATAGAATTTCCGATGGCCGATTATGATGTGGTCCTAGGGATGGATTGGTTGAGGAACCAGTATGCTAGAATAGACTGCCATATTGGTAGGGTTGTTTTTAGCATTCCAGACGAGCCAGAATTTTTCTTTTCTCGAGGCGAAGTTGAGTCTTCTCCTCCGATATTGCGGATGGCAGTAGCAGCAGTTCAGTTGCCCAGGGTAGTCGATGAGTTCCCAGATGTTTTTCCAGAAGAGCTTCCAGGTATGCCGCCAGAGCGGGAGATCGAGTTCACCATCGACTTGATTCCCGGGACAGCCCCAGTGTCAGAGAGAGTCTACAGAATGGCACCGTCAGAGTTGGAGATATTGTACAAGATGATTGAAGAACTCAGAACCAAGGGATTCAATCGTGTTAGTGGATCGCCTTGGGGAGCCCCGATGCTTCTTGTGAAAAAGAAGGACGGTACGTCTAGGTTATGTGTTGATTATCGTACCTTGAACTCAGTGACAATCAAGAACAGATACCCTCTTCCGAGGATAGATGACTTGTTTGATCAGCTCAAAGGGGCAGCAGTATTCTCGAAGATCGACTTGCGCTCGGGATATCATCAGATCAGAGTCAGAGAGCAGGACATCCCGAAGACAGCTTTCAGGTCTAGGTATGGGCATTGGAAGTTCCTAGTGATGCCATTTGGAGCGACGAACGCGCCGGCGGTATTCATGGATCTCATGAATCACATCTTCATGCCTTACTTGGATCAATTTGTGATTGTGTTCTTGGATGACATCCTGGTCTACAGCAAGAGTGAGAAGGAGCATGAGCAGCATCTCCGTATGGTTCTTCAGACTCTCAGGGAGCACCAGTTGTATGCCAAGTTCAGTAAATGCGAGTTCTGGCTCGATCGCATTTCGTACTTGGGTCACATCATCACTCGAGGAGGAGTAGAAATAGATCCCCAGAAGATTGTGGCTATTGAGTCATGGCTAGTGCCCAGCACCGTTGCAGAAGTTCGTAATTTTTATGGGTTGGCCGACTACTACCGGCGGTTTGTTTTAGATTTTGCTCGGATTTCAGCGCCATTGACCCAGTTGACCCACAAGGATGCGCAGTTTGCTTGGACATCAGAGTGTCAGAGTTCTTTTGAACAGTTGAAGCGAGGCCTGATAACAGCTCCCATTCTCGCGCTTTTAGATGGAACCGGAGGATTCTCCGTGTATTGTGATGCTTCGGGCAGAGGTTTGGGATGTGTTCTGATGCAGCATGGGAAGGTAATAGCTTATGCATCACGACAACTTCGTGATCATGAGAGAAATTACCCAACCCATGACTTGGAGCTGGCAGCAGTAGTTTTTGCACTTAAGTTGTGGAGGCACTACTTGTACGGAGATAGGGTGGAGATTTTCACCGACCACAAGAGCCTGAAGTATGTTTTCACCCAGAAGGATTTTAACATGCGTCAGAGAAGGTGGCTGGAGCTTCTTGTGGATTATGATGTCAACTTGCAGTATCATCCTGGGAAGGCCAACGTTGTTGCAGATGCATTGAGCAGGAGAGCCGGAGTTTATTTCCTAACAGCACAACCAGAGCTGTTAGCAGATCTTCAGAAGATGGGTATTGAAGTTGTTCTTCCTTCCAGTGTGGCATTGAGGGCCAGTATGCAAGTTCAGTCCACTATAGTCGAGAGGATCCGGATGGCACAGTCAGTAGATTCCAAGCTTCAGTGCCTCAGGGCAGAGTGTGAGGCAGGACGAAGACCAGAGTTATGCATTCATGAAGACGGTACACTTAGGCATGGTAAGCGTCTTTGTGTACCCAGTGGACATATCAGACAGGAGATCATGGCAGAGGCTCACAGTTCACAGTATTCTATTCATCCGGACGGTACGAAGATGTACCGCGATATTCGGCAGCACTTTTGGTGGAATGGCATAAAGCGGGAGATAGCTCGGTTTGTCTCTCGGTATTTGGTTTGCCAACAAGTTAAGACCGAACATCAGAGGCCGGCTTGACTTCTTCAGCCTTTGTCCATTCCAGAATGGAAGTGGGAACATGTGACCATGGATTTCGTGACTGGATTACCTAGATCCCCAGCTGGTAGAGATGCTATCTGGGTTATAGTTGATCGGCTCACGAAGGTAGCTCACTTCCTCCCGTTCAGAGTTGGTCAGTCGACAGCTCAGTTAGCAGAAATGTACCTCAGGCAGATTGTCAGGTTGCACGGAGTGCCAGTCAGTATCACTTCGGACCGAGATTCGAGATTCACGTCGCACTTTTGGCGCAGCCTGCAGGAGGGTTTGGGAACTCACCTCCAGTTCAGTTCAGCATATCATCCGCAGACAGATGGCCAGTCGGAACGCACAATCCAGACTCTTGAAGATATGTCGCGGTCCTGTACACTTGACTTTGGTGGTTCGTGGGAAGATCACCTGCACCTGGTGGAGTTCTCGTACAACAACAGTTTCCAGGCCAGTATCCAGATGGCACCGTTCGAGGCACTGTATGGTAGGAAGTGCAGATCTTCGCTAGCCTGGGACGATGTTGGAGAGAGGCAGATGCTCGGTCCAGAAATGATTGCCCAGATAGTTGAAGTGGTCAGAAGAGTCCGGGATCATCTTCGAGTTGCCCAAGATCGCCAGCGCCATTGGGCCGATTCTCATCGGCGCCCTCTCGAGTTTTCTGTCGGTGACCATGTATTCCTGAGGATTTTGCCTAACCGTGGCGTCATTCGTTTCGGCGCACGAGGAAAGCTTAGTCCTAGGTATATAGGGCCGTTCGATATTCTGGAGCGAGTAGGAGATGTATCCTATCGTCTCGCTCTTCCGTCGTCGCTAAGCGAGGTGCATGACGTGTTCCATGTATCCCAATTACGACGGTATATCCCGGACCCGAGCCACATCCTAGATCATTCGGAATTGGTTATTGGTACCAACCTTTCGTATGAGGAGAGGCCCGTGTCTATATTGGACCAGAGAGAGAAGATACTCAAGAACAAGACTATCAAGTTAGTCCGAGTTGCTTGGGGTCATCACTCTTTGGGTGAGTCAACGTGGGAGCGTGAGGATGATATCCGATCGCGATATCCCGACCTGTTTGACTCGTGAGGTATAATGTCCTCCTTATGCCTCATGGCTTCGATTCCTTACTTGAATGAGTGATTGCTTGCCTAGTTATAGCTTGCTTGTGATTAATATAGCTTGTCCTCGTCTCTCTAGCCTCTTAATTAAATTTCGAGGACAAAATTCTTTTAAGGTGGGTAGAGTTGTAATGCTTGTGGTTCGTATTACGTATTTTGGAATAAGTGTACGTATTTTATCTTGTATTGCATGATTCCTTGCTTAGTTTTCTTCATGGCTTGGTTTATTCTTGGGTTGGTTCGGCTTGGCTCGGTTTGCTTTGGTTCATTATGAACCAAGGGTGAACCCCATACCTACCACCACCACTACCATTTATTAACCCCACTTCCTTCTCTCTCTTCATTACTCTTCTTCTTTCCTCCATTACTTCTTTACCTACCAGAGAGAGGGAGAGAGGGGTCTAGGCAAGTGCAACTTGCTTCATGGAGGAACTCCAATTTTATTGCTTCATTCTCTTCCTTACAACATTTTAACTTACTTTAGTACTTGGCATTTCCACTTTCCATGGCTAGATTCTTGTAGATCTAAGTTTACTTTATTTTCAGAATTCTTGGGTTTTGATCTACTTAATCATGTTATTTCTAAGTTTTGACGGTCCCATGTTGTAGAGAATTCCATTCTACCCCGTTTTGACCTATGGAAGTTCGGATTTGGGCTCCGAATGATAGAGTTATGGAGCTTGAGAACTTGGTTCCCATGGTGTTCTTCTTTCCGGAATTTTGGAGAAGATGAACTGTGTTTAGACTTGACCGCATGAATATTTCATGCGGCAAGTGTTCTCCCAGCCGCATGACTGGAAAAACTTTGAGCCGCATAGGCTTACTCCCTTTGAGCCGCATGGGACCCGCTTTTTCCTGCCGTATGGATTCCTGTAACGCCCAGTCCTAAAATACGTAGGACTAGAACGTAATCATGCCAGCTGTATCCATACGAGCAAATATACAGCTCGTATGTATACACAAGCTGTAAAATGTAGAAAGCCAAGACACTAAATTTTGTCCACAAAGAATAATGATAATATAAAAGCAACTTTGAGTTTGTCATGTATACAATCGTTGGGCGGAGACAAAGTCCACTACCAACTAATTTAAATAGAGAAGAAATATACAAAGAAAGTGATTGGTCGAGCGAAGCAAATGACGAGTCCAAAAGCAATCATCACGAAGGATAGAGCGCAAGACATGGCCTTAGCTAGAGCACCTGCAAGAAATCACGAAAACACACACCTGGGGAAAAACCAGGTCCTCAGAGGGACGTAACAAGACACATAATATCATAACGATAAACTGAATAAATAAGCTCAATAGAAAAGTATGCATGAGTAAAGGTTCCTACCCATTCTAGGTGATATGCACTTTGAGGATAACGTTCTACGCAGGGGCTGTAACGGATTCACGCAAGTAAGTAATAGAGAGTGGCCAGCAAGTAGCGCTCATCCGAGACGCTATCGACCTGGGCAGAAGGTAGTGCTCATGAGAGTCACCCTCGGCCCAAAAATGTGTGTAAAAATAAAATGTATCCCCTACGCTAATAACTGTCCCCTCCCCCCAATTATACTATACATGTGTCGACTCCACGACACTGTTTAATCTTTAATAACTGCCAAGTCTTCTACACAAATCTATTAGCAGTTATATCCTAACGCACGGCCTGTACGCACCAATGATCAGTCAGCACGCAAGTTCGTATCTATATGTGACTCACAACTCACACACAATCCGTGGCACATCGTGACAGTTTATGAGATGCACTAAACCGACGGTGGTCCCTTAACTCTAAGCCAATTGCATAAAGTATAATAATTTGCATCTATATATAGTTTTGAAAGAACAACATAAAGAAAAAGCATGCATGATATTGAGCAAGAAATTAAACAGTAAAGGCAAGGTGTCTTGCCTGATGTGTCGCCTGGTGTGAGGCAAAAATTCGACAAGTCATGTCTGTCCAGTAGCCATGATCGATGTGTAAGGGTCCAAGAGTTACGAGAAAATATGAACGTTTCATTAGTCATAAGAAAATGAGGATAATTGGAAGAATTTGAGGAATAGATAAATATACAATTCCTTAGAAAATAATTATTTTACCTTTAAAAACATGTTTACTTGTAAAATTTGTTTACGAAAATACTTTGAAAATATGTATATATAATAATTTTGAAAATTATATCTTCTTAGTCAAAATACTCTAAGTTGTAAAATATGATTAAGGTGGAAACTAAATTTCCTAATTTAAAATATCTATTTTAGAAAAATACTTTCAAATCATTTTAGTAAAAAAAAAGTATAACTGGTCAATCGAAATAATATTTTAGTATTTAAAAACGAACTTAAAATTTGCTAGAAAATATTTGTTCAATTAAATAATAGTAATAGTGTAATTAATAATTTTAACAAATAATAATAATAAAATAAATGACAAACCCTAGTAATTAAGGTAATTTTAGTAATACCCAAATTTTGCAAATAATTAATACTAATAATATTAATGATGATAATAATAATAATGATAATAATAATAATGATAATAATACTAGTAACAGTAATCATCTAAATAATTATAATGATAATAATAATGATAATAATAATAACAATATTAATAATAATAATTACTAATAAAAATTAATAACAGTAAAACAAAAACTTTCTTAACCCTTCCCATCCACAAATTCACGAGAGAGAGAGAGAAAAAGAAGTGAAGAGGGAAAAATGGGTTTTCACCGAGGGATCGGCGGTGCGGGGCGAAGTAGAGGCGGAGGAGTCGTATGGCTGGAGGCTCGGTTCGGGAAGGAGCGCGGAGGAGCCGGGCGATCGCACGTCGGAGTTTGGGCAGCGCTTCTCGCGGGTGCGGCGCTGCCGTGGCGGAGGGGCGCCACGGAGGAGTCCCACGGGCGGCGCTACGGGCGAAGATGCGGGGTTCGTCGGAGGCGGGCGGAGGGACTCTCGCGGTGGCGCTGAGGTTAGGTTTCCCCCGCCCCTCTTTTTCTTTGTGAATTTTAGGGTGTTTGATGGTGGTGGTGACCGGCGTCGGCGGAGGACGCTGCGGTGGTGTTGGTGGCTGTCGATGGTGGCGTGGCCTGTTACTGGTGGTGGTGGTGTTTCGTGGATAGGAGGATTTCGGCGGTGGCCGGGATGCTGGATTCGGGGAGACGGGTGGCGGCGATGGTGGTGAAGATGGCGACGGGTAACGCCAGGAGAGGCGGCTCTGGGGTTCTGGATGAGGTGGTTGGTGGATCCGGCGATCGGAGGGAGGATTTGGGCTCCGACATCGATGCTAAGGACAGAGGAACGGCGTGGAGGAAGGGCTCCAATGACAGAGGTCGGTTTGACGGGATGCTGTGTGGTTGATGAAAAGATGGTTATAGAATAGAATTTAATTTATTGTGTCGGGATTGTCGACACTTTGATGGGAAATAGTGTAGATGTAAACATGGAATAAGAGTGGGACACGTACACGTACACGATGCACAAGGCTTGGTTGTGGATGGATAATTGCTGGAGGAGTACCTCTCCTTTTATAGGAGGTGGGAATTCCCAGTTGGATAGGGATTGGGATTTATTTAAATCCCAATTAGATAATTCCTCTATTAGTTCAAATTGATTCAAATTCAAGCAAATCCAATCTAAATATATTCTATACTTAATTTAAAACATTTGAAATAAAGTCAATGAAATCTTTTCCAATTTAAATTACCATATTTAAGCAATTATTATCATTAACAAAATCCTAAATATTATTTTCATAATTAAATAAATATGGTAATAATAAATTTCAAAAATCACGATAAATACTTAAATATTTAATCATAAACTAGTTTTTATAAATAACAAAATTTATTAATAATCATATTTTACATTTCGCAAAATATTAAATCACCATTTTCAAATCCAAATTTATTTGTAAACGACAAATAAACTAACCTTTTTATAAAATATAAATATTTATTACCTTTGTTTGAACAAGTACTTTCATTTATAAAATAAAATTTATAATAAAAATATTTTTCTAATGTATGTACCTCGACACATATTCGCACTCGTCGAGAAATTACGAACACAAATCTCGCACGTTACGTAAATACGACAAAGCGACTCATGTGCGACGTATAGATACGAAATACAAAATAAATATAAAAATAAAAAATTGTAGTAGAAATTTAGGGGGTTTACATCCTACCCAACTTAAAAGAATTTCGTCCTCGAAATTTAGGAAAAATTAGGGTAGGTAAGGCGAAGGGGATGGAAAGAGTTTATTCGAATAGATGTACGTGATCACGAGAATGCAAACGAAATATTTGTCGAGGGGCGAGTGACATTTCAATGGCAATGAGTCATTCGATCGACTAGAACAAAATTTCGATGATTTTAGATTACGAACATGCACATGACAATCGATCAATGACTAAGCTCAATCAACCTTAACATTAACCTTAAAAAGGGACAACCTCATAAGTAGGTAATAATTTTGATATCATCAATATTCATGTAATCTCTCTTATCATAATTTGTTCTTTCCAAAAATTAACTTCCGTACCACGTTCCCTCAAAACAATTTCGATCATAATTGTACTCTAAATTCCTCTATCTCGTCCTAGAATTTCAATAGTCTCAAATTTTGAATCCATAAATCTCCCTTATGCTAGCTCACTTATATATATATCTTCCCAAGTTATAATTTTTCTCTTAAAATTTAAAAATTCCAAAACCTTCAACCAATTTGGCCCAAGTAACAGTTAAAATCTTCTTACTATAAATTTGTATTTATTGGTCAACGTATACTGCATCTATAGGTACCAAAATAAAAGTTCGTCTGCAATGTTTGATAAATCTCGAAATCTAACAATATACCTTCGTAACTCAACCTTCTATTATCGTAATTGAAAATTTTCTATAATATTTATTAGTCTCTCTCAAAAATTTCTTCTTCAACAATCTCATCTTCTTGATGGTAGAAATGTAACTCATCTTAACTTCTTATTCATAATCATCTTACAACTTAATTCTCCATGCATCAAAAAGGTAGATGTTTCTTTCTTCAATAATTGGTTATCCTTGAAAATATCATCATAACACTATATGTCATCGAAGGCAATGTCAACATTTTTCTTTATCAAAAATTTGCATCCATAAATTTATATATAAACTTGGTTCCAATACTTTAGAAGATTCTTCACTCGATATTTAGTTACCTCAAAACAAATTTTGAAATTCGAAAAGTCTATTTATCCTTGAGTGTTTCATCAAAACACAATATATCATTCCTTACTTCATCTATTTGGATTTATTGCACACTTCCATTTATGTCCCACCTAGAGCTCATAATCTCGTAGTTATCTTACCCAACTACCTTATTTATCCATGTTGTAAGTTTCTCCAATCTAACCTCTACTAATCCAAGATTGTCATGATCAAATTTTATTTCGCATAAAGGAATTATACAAGGAACAATGGTTGCATAAACAATGGAGAAATCATTTTGAAATATGAGAAAGCAAAGTAAGTGTTGCTAATATTGCATGAAGAGTAAAAGGTGTTATGGGTCTCAGTAAATCGAGATTAGACATGAAAATAAATGACAAGGGTTAAGCAGTTAAAAAAAGCACGAGGCTAAGCATTTAAGGGATTTAATAGATCGCAATCGTATATCATGTCGAAAGGAAAAAAAATCGAGTCGTGGTTGTGTCTATATCGGTACCATGGTAAGGGTTATAGTTTAGTCTTTAGAACCCGAAAGTCGTATCATAAAAATAGTGCACAAGGGGACATGTTTTAGTGGGACATAATATACCTACACAAAGGTGAGCTCGCCTAGGTCTTGCATGGGAAATTTGTTGGAAGGAAAAGTCTAGTGTTGTGCTCCAAATATCAAAGTCATGATAGAGAACGCCAAATGATCAAAATAGAAAGTGGGTTTTTATAAGGTACTAATTAATGCACCAAATAATAAAAGGTTGAAGCATGAAATAAAGATAATTAATGGGATATAGTAGTTCGAGGTAAAAATAAATTAGGGACATAGTTTCTAGAGAGAAAATAGTCTCATGGATAAGGGTATGGTTAAGGAAATGATTCTAATCATTTATAAGTTTCAAACAATTAGATGGTCACGAATAAAGATCTAGAATTGAGGGAAGGTCGAGTAAATCAAAAGATATGTTCATCGGTTTGGTCGATGACTAACTATACTTGTGTATATGCAATATCATAGTCATAGGTGGCATGGCAATCTAATATGGAATACTTCTATCTCACTAGGGTGACCTTACTTGCTTCTTGGTCTTCTACCAATATATGATCTAATCTAAAATTTCAAGTTCCTCGAAATTTTCTCAATAAAATTTCCAAGATACTTCGCCAAAATTTCAATTATCTTAGACTGTCAACTTTAATCACAATTTTAAATCTCTAGTAAGTCTCGAAACAACCCTTGTATATCGCAACTTGAATAATAATCCCTTTTTTTTTTTCTCAAACTCAACATTTAATATGTTTATCCGTCGAAATTCATAGTACAAAATGGAACGTTTAATTAACTCCCGAATTTAATTCTATATCCTTCAAATGTGTATATCTAGCTTCCAATAAGTCACAACTACTCTACAAAAGTGATTTTTTTTTTCACCAAAACTTAAATATCCATAATCAAGGCTTTAAACTCGAAATCTAAATAACTTATATATCATAGATCATATGAGCAAATTTTAAATATTTTTCCTTCAAGTCGATTTCATATCTTCCAAAAATATTTCAAACAAAATTTTTACCATTATCTCTTCAAGCTCAATATTAAATACTTATAATTCGTAAATCGTAGATTCAATTTAAAACCTCAAGTTCCCTAATAAACCATAAATCATAAACCCTTCATATTCTCTAGTCGTTACAAAATCATAACTTATAATTTATAACACTTTAATAAATTCGAGATAAACTTTAACATATTCAATCCAAACTTGAACTTAATCGTAAATCATGTGTCACAATTTAAAGATGTTACTCAATTCGGTTTCATATCCCAACTAAATCATAAACTATTTAGCTATTTCCAAAGTTCATAAATCATAATACCACCTTGTAATAGCAAAATAAAATTTCCAACTATCTTTTGAAAGCGAAAAATATGCTACTACCCAACTTGAAATTAACTAATCCTTAAGATCATATTTCTAGGAAAATAAAGGCCTTTATAACTCAAATAAAACCCCAATGCATACTAATTGTCAATGCAATCCATCTAGCCATGTGTTTAACCTATGGGCATATACTAGTGCAGTCATCTTACTAAACACGAAACTAAGAATTTACGGTAGAAGGAGTCAAGCAAGATGCAATTCAAGGAGGTCGAACGAGAGTTCGAAATTTGAAGTCAAGAAAGGAAGTCAAGTAGATGGATGAGATTCTAAACACTAATCCTATATTGCGGGCCCGTTCGGTACAGTCATATAACCGAAACGGCAACTTGACCTGCATGGGCCACCACAAAAACATGCAATGCCCCAGTCCTAAAATACGTAGGACTAGAACGTAATCATGCCAGCTGTATCCATACGAGAAAATATACAGCTCGTATGTATACATAAGCTGTAAAATGTAGAAAGCCAAGACACTAAATCTCGTCCACAAAGAATAATGATAATATAAAAGCAACTTTGAGTTTGTCATGTATACAATCGTTGGGCGGAGATAAAGTCCACTACCAACTAATTTAAATAGAGAAGAAATATACAAAAAAAGTGATTGGTCGAGCGAAGCAAATGACGAGTCCAAAAGCATTCATCACGAAGGATAGAGCGCAAGACATGGCCTTAGCTAGAGCACCTGCAAGAAATCATGAAAACACACACCTGGGAAAAAACCAGGTCCTCAGAGGGACGTAACAAGACACATAATATTATGCCGATAAACTGAATAAATAAGCTCAACAGAAAAGTATGCATGAGTAAAGGTTCCTACCCATTCTAGGTGATATGCACTTTGAGGATAACGTTCTACGCAGGGGCTATAACGGATTTACGCAAGCAAGTAATAGAGAGTGGCCAGCAAGTAGCGCTCATCCGAGACGCTATCGACCTGGGCAGAAGGTAGTGCTCATGAGAGTCACCCTCGGCCCAAAAATGTGTGTAAAAATAAAATGTAGCCCCTACGCTAATAACTGGCCCCTCCCCCCAATGATACTATACATGTGTCGACTCCACGACACTGTTTAATCCTTAATAACTGCCAAGTCTTCTAAACAAATCTATTAGCAGTTATATCCTAACGCACGGCCTGTACACGCCAATGATCAGTCAGCATGCAAGTCCGCATCTATATGCGACTCACAACTCACACATAATCCGTGGCACATCGTGACAGTTTATGAGATGTACTAAACCTACGGTGGTCCCTTAACTCTAAGCCAATTGCATAAAGTATAATAATTTACATCTATATATAGTTTTGAAAGAACAAGATAAAGAAAAAGCATGCATGATATTGAGCAAGAAATTAAACAGTAAAGGCAAGGTGTCTTGCCTGATGTGTCGCCTGGTGTGATGCAAAAATTCGACAAGTCATGTCTGTCCAGTAGCCATGTTCGATGTGTAAGGGTCCAAGAGTTACGAGAAAATATGAACGTTTCATTAGTCATAAGAAAATGAGGATAATTGGAAGAATTTGAGGAATAGATAACTTAGAAAATAATTATTTTACCTTTAAAAACATGTTTGCTTGTAAAATTTGTTTACGAAAATACTTTGAAAATATGTATATATAATAATTTTGAAAATTATATCTTCTTAGTCAAAATAATCTGAGTTGTAAAATATGATTAAGGTGGAAACTAAATTTTCTAATTTAAAATATCTATTTTAGAAAAATACTTCCAAATCATTTTAGTAAAAAAAAAGTATAACTGGTCAATCAAAATAATATTTTAGTATTTAAAAACGAACTTAAAATTTGCTAGAAAATATTTATTCAATTAAATAATAGTAATCGTGTAATTAATAATTTTTAACAAATAATAATAATAAAATAAATGACAAACCCTAGTAATTAAGGTAATTTCAGTAATACCCAAATTTTGCAAATAATTAATACTAATAATATTAACGATGATAATAATAATAATGATAATAATAATAATGATAATAATACTAGTAACGGTAATCATCTAAATAATTATAATGATAATAATAATAATAATAATAACAATATTAATAATAATAATTACTAATAAAAATTAATAACAGTAAAACAAAAACTTTCTTAACCCTTTCCACCCACAAATTCACGAAAGAGAGAGAAAAAGAAGTGAAGAGGGAAAAATGGGTTCTCACCGAGGGATCGGCGGCGCGGGGCGGAGTAGAGGCGGAGGAGTCGTGTGGCTGGAGGCTCGGTTCGGGAAGGAGCGCGGAGGAGCCGGGCGGTCGCGCACCGGAGTTTGGGCGACGCTTCTCGCGGGTGCAGCGCTGCCGTGGCGGAGGGGCGCCACGGAGGAGTCCCACGGGCGGCGCTACGGGCGAAGATGCGGGGTTCGTCGGAGGCGGGCGGAGGGACTCTCGCGGTGGCGCTGAGGTTAGGTTTTCCCCGCCCCTCCTTTTCTTTGTGAAATTTGGGGGGTTTGATGGTGGTGGTGACCGGCGTCGGCGGAGGACGCTGCGGTGGTGTTGGTGGCTGCCGATGGTGGCGTGGCCTGTTACTGGTGGTGGTGGTGTTTCGTGGATAGGAGGATTTCGACGGTGGCCGGGATGCTGGATTTGGGGAGACAGGTGGCGGTGATGGTGGTGAAGATGGCGACGGGTAACGCCAGGAGAGACGGCTCTGGGGTTCTGGATGAGGTGGTTGGTGGATCCGGCGACCGGAGGGAGGATTTGCTCCGGCATCGATGCTTAGGACAGAGGAACGACGTGGAGGAAGGGCTCCAATGACGGAGGTCGGTTCGACGGGATGCTGTGTGGTTGATGAGGAGATGGTTAAAGAATAGGATTTGATTTATTGTGTCGGGATTGTCGACACTTTGATGGAAAATAATGTAGATGTAAACATGGAATAAGAGTGGGACACGTACACGGACACGATGCACAAGGCTTGGTTGTGGATGGATAATTGCTGGAGGAGTACCTCTCCTTTTATAGGAGGTGGAAATTCCCAGTTGGATAGGGATTGGGATTTATTTAAATTCCAATTAGATAATTCCTCTATTAGTTCAAATTGATTCAAATTCAAGCAAATCCAATCTAAATATATTCTATACTTAATTTAAAACATTTGAAATAAAGTCAGTGAAATCTTTTCCAATTTAAATAACCATATTTAAGCAATTATTATCATTAACAAAATCCTAAATATTATTTTCATAATTAAATAAATATGGTAATAATAAATTTCGAAAATCATGATAAATACTTAAATATTTAATCATAAACTAGTTTTTATAAATAACAAAATTTATTAATAATCATATTTTACATTTCGTAAAGTATTAAATCACCATTTTCAAATCATAATTTATTTGTAAACGACAAATAAACTAACCTTTTTATAAAATAAAAATATTTATTACCTTTGTTTGAACAAGTACTTTCATATATAAAACAAAATCCTAAATATTATTTTTCTAATGTATGTCTGGAATGGGACTCCTGAGTACCACGGTCAGGAGTACCTACTGAAATGGACTAAGGCTAATAACTAGATTAATACATTAGTCATAAAGAGATCTTCCAGCTACAGGCAATCCCGTTACCTGGACGCGCCTGGGATCTGTAGCCTGCCGTCGAGTAGGGCACATTTTCAGCACACTGTCATGTGTTGTACCCTTCAAGCTACCTAAGGGTACATGCGTTTCCTGGACGGTGTACCCACCTGAATTCAATCCCTAATTTTCGACCTGGGTAACCTGGATGGTCTGCAGGGCTTGTGGCTGTGGAGTAATCTCACTGCATCTTGCTAGTAACTAAGCCTGTGATAACCCTAGTTAGTTAAAGTATCAAGCCGTACTCATTGCTTGGCCGTGATTGATTGAATGAGGAATAATCTGTCTAGTCTTGATCCTGTACAAATTGTTACATGTCCTGAATTTCTTATATTATCTTGCTGATAAATAGGAGAAACCAAGTTCGGTTCAGACGAAGGGTTACAATCCCGGTCCTTGTTTGGTTTAAGGATTGTAACCTGGTTATCTGAATAGTCCCATGGTTATCTTACCATATATCCTCGTGATGTTATATTATCTCCAGTTTTACTATTTATATTATCTTCTGTGCTAATCGCTGGTTTTAGTTCCTAAGTGAAGCTTCCTTTGTGGCACTTGCTCTTTTTGAGGTCTGATCCAGCTGGTTTTGTATGGCCAGATTTTGGAGCAGCTCCAGAGGATCTACCGACTTTCCAGTCCGATGGTGACCACTAGGCGTAACAAGGGCAACGAGTGGGTTATTTTTGGCTCTCCCACTCTATTGTAAAAAATATTCTTTTGAGGCATTTAGCCGACGAGCACCTGTTTAGCTCGATTGTACTTACTTACTGTCTGCCTACGGACTGTAACATGATTGACAGATCCTAGGGTTGATCATGTATGGCTAAAACTCTTGCTAGTCCTAACATTTTGTAACAACTAGCTTCATGATCAACTGAATATGTAATGTTTGGGACGCCTTACTATTTTATATTTGGTGATCTAACATCTTGTAACATTTACATACTTGCTTGTGATTGAGACATTAGGCTTGTTCATGACCTTAAGAGACTGTTGGCTTGTAGTTAAACCCTCATGTATCTAGACAGCCGTGACCGTATAGCAAGATGGATTCCATTTCATATACGTAGCTGGCTATGTCTGCCCCCGCTCTCCAGTATTCTGGTTCTGGGGCGTGACATAACATGAAAGCAATCATATTGGAGAGTCCTAGAGAACCTATAATCCTAGTTGTGGATGTAGATAGAACAGAGTTAATCAAGACGGAGAAGAATGATAATAAGAATTTATTCTTGCTCATTCGATCATAACAAAGTAAACCAAGTTAAGATACGATCTGATAACCATACACGTCTTCCTAAAATTATGTTACCAGAATTTTCGCCACACCAGTAAGCTTATATGCAATAAGCGATAGTGTCATAACTAAGGTATACATCTTCTAATCATGTTATCTAGAATCCCCGTCACGCCAACCGGTATGGCTGCGAGAAAATCTAAATTCCATAACTAAGATAAGTATACCGAAAATCAGGCCCTATGTTTTTGTCATACCAGCTAATATGGCTGCGATAAATTCTAAACTCCATAAATAAAGCAGACGTTTACTTTATCAGGACTAATCATAATTCAATCCACAAAATTTATCACGATGCAAGATTCAAAGTCAACAACGAAAATCAGAAATCGATTTCAACAACGAATTAAGGAAGAGCAAATGGAAATAAGTGAAAATAGATTTCGAGGTAAGATTTAGAGTGAGATCCTCACGGGTCATCCCAAGGGTACTATCCTGGTCAAAATTGTAACCTACTAAATTTCAAACAAGAGACTAAATATAGGTAACGGTCCTATGCTGTGATGAGTTTTCTATGTTGCAATCCTAAAAATTGTCACGACCCGCACCCTAGAGTAAGGACACGAGAAGTGGGTACGTCCAGCCTACGCCGCAGTATCGGCGGTAGAACGTTGTCCTAGGTCAATCATCTAACAATATAAGGTACCTGTACACTCCGAATGGAGGTGACATAGCCAATACAGTCTCAATCACATCTAAGGTGGAATACAATAAAAGATAGATAGATAAAACTGAAATCCACAAAAAGATACAGCAGATGGAAGTCTAAGTGTCTAAGATATCACAAATCCAGAAAGTATCTCAATCTCAAATACAGTAATCCATAAAGTAAATACAACTCAAGACAACTGAAAATAAACTATAAGAAAGATCCTAGCTATCTATACAACCTCTACTGTGCCTCCCCTAAGCCAGCAGGCAACCTCCAAGCTATCTGTAAAATTTATCAACAGGTCCAGTCAGGACGGGAGCGAGCACAGTACATCTCAACAAATCATAGCAGGAAAGGAAATATAATCATGCTAGAGAATAAAATACATGAAACCGAAGAATAGCATAATGTAAAAGAGAGATTGTAAGTAAATATCTATGATATATAAAAGAGAGATAGTGCTAGTGATTCAGAGTACAGGATAAACATGTGAATGGCTAGGGACTGATTCATGATTACACTACGGAATTGATTCATGATTACACTACTTGGAATTATCCACATGTTCATTTATACTCCCCCATCCCCAATCAATACACAAGGATCCAGTCAAGTAACGTTAAGATTCATGATTATACTACATTGCCCATAAAGGGTGATTCATGAATTGATTCGTGAAGGCTCGGTGATCATGAGAGTACATGAGTCACTAGCTGATTCCCGAAGATTCATGATAATAGAAGCATGAGATACGTGATGTAAGTGAAACACACGAGACAAGAGTATCTGATGCTCCCGAGAGGGATAACATCTCATGAAGGGATCCATATAGTACTAATCCGTGTTACCAACGTGTCAGCATCAAGTAAGATAATCTAAAGCAGGAAATATAATCCTAAATAATATATGAAATGACCAGAGAATGTACTCGCCTGATAACCTGAATAGCTGATAGGTATAGAGGTCCAAACTGAAGCCACAGAGTCCTATTTAGAGCAACACAGGTCAAGATGTATACGAGAGATGATAAATAAAATGTACAATGCATCTGCATGCTGTCTAGGTCAAACTAGACTAAAGTCAACACTTGGTCAACTCTAGTCGACCACACTAGTCAAATTAGGTCAACTAGGTCAAGTCCTAGCCCAAACAAGTCTAACAAGTCTCACTAGGCCTAACCAAGCCTAGGCTAGCATTAACACAATCACAAGACAATGTGAACCATAACAATACATAATATAAAATAGATAATATATATAAATACATACCTTCATACATACATGCATATCCACATTATATACATATTTATATATATATATAGGCATATGTTATATCATGCATATTTACATAGTTACATAGATATATACATTCATACACATTTACATACATACTTTTATACATTATATATGTTAACATTCATTACAATGCATTATAACCTTTGATTGATTCATTCATTCATATATGACATTCATTCATGCATTTGTACATTCATTCATATCCCATATGCATGCATATTTCAGTTCAGGCATTATATCCATTCACATATCATTAAGTTGCATATATATACTTATTTTTATTACATACATGTCATTCATGCATATTACATACTTACATGCATCTATACATTATATACATTGTATACAACATGTAAAAATAGAAGGGAGAAAAAGGGGGAAAAACTGAAATGGAAAGGGAAGGGAAGGAAAATGTAAGAAAAAGGAAAAACAGTAGACATATAAATGCTTGCATCATATATTCTACATTACCATACATGCTATCATTATATATTACATTATATTATTTATATATTATGCATTCATATCTATAATTACATGTATAGCTTGCATTCATATCTAGCATTCATTATATACTTTCATGCATACATTATATATCATTCTTTCATTCATGCATTTATGCATTGCTTACATACATTATATTAATTGCATTCCTAAATGCTTGCATTCAACCATATATATACATTAATATAAAGAGGATATATATCATATATATATATCATTTTATCCATCTAACATATCATGTATTACATACTCTATATTCATTTAATATCCATACTACATAGGCTCATAGGTTACACAAAATGCATATATCGTATAGTCACTCTTCTACTTAAAATCAATACTGTACCAATTGTGCCTCTACTAAATTCTAGGATTAAAGTATGTTGTAGTCCTTCATGTTAGCTTTCCGAAACTTTAAACGGATCGCATTTTCGTGTCCGGAAGCTCCCGAAATCGCGAAAATACCGAAACACGTTCGTCTTTCGTACAGCTGACACTCAAATAATTCTACAGAAAGTTACAAAAAGAATTTGGCTTATTAAAATATATATTTGGAAAGCTAACTTTGATACGGTTCTTTTAAAAAAATTGGAAGATAAATCGGAGTTCTAAGCTAAAAGTTATGACATTTCTAACTTGCTTTGGTTAATAAAAACGTGGATGAATATTATGACGAATTTGAGTTGTTTTGGACAAAAGAACACATATAGGCCAAGATACTTGGATACAAACATAGGTATCCAAATGAAACTCATTCTAACCATCCTAACTAAGATCAATCCACTCTCTAACCATTCTAAAACTGAATTTAAATATCTATTTAAAATATTATCATACATACATACACATGGGGTGTCATAATTTGGGATCTATCAAGCAGGACACAAGACACATATCTAAAATACTCAAGAGAGCTCCAAATGGTCTCAAATTTGAATCTAAATGGGACACATGCATGAGGATGGTTCCTACGGATTCAAAACTAATTTATATGCAAAGGAAATCGATTTAGAGGATGGGTTTTACCTATTGGGAGTGGAATCCCAATAAAATCCTTTAGGACGCGGCTCCGATACGAAGATCCCTCAGAGTGGACACTCCTCCTTGCACTCCTCTTTCAATCCTTGGTAGCACCCTTCCCTTGGAGAATGGGAATGATTGAGGGAAAGTTTGGTGAAGGAATGATTTGATTTGGAGATCAAATCAATGAGAAGGCTCTCTAAAATTAGGGAAGAACAAAAGAAAAATAAAAGAGGCAAGATTGTAATGAATGAAAAGAATCATTCTCCCATAAAGGTGGCTGCCATAAAGAGTCCATTAGGACTAATAAAAAATGTCCTAATTGTCCCTCTCTAGTCTCATATGGTTAAGTCTAGACTAGGTTCAAGTTTGGGGTCAAAATGATCTAGTTTTGAGTCTCTAACTTAACCATTCTAACATGATAAAAATTAGTTTAATTAACTAACTAAAATGTTGGGTTTTGTGAGCCATGCTTAACTTAATATTGGGTCGCATCTAGAGTTTAAGCTACCCGGGTCACAATACAAGTCGGAACGAGACGAAACTCAAACCTGACTAAACAAATCCAATAAAAACAATATTAAAAATATAAAATTTTTCTAAAATATTAAAATATGAAAAATGACCAAAATCATAATACATCAATTTAAATATTATTAAAATAATCTAAAATTTACCAATTAATCAAAATCCTAAATAATTCAAAAGTCACAAAATGACCAAAATACCCTTAGCCTAAAAAGTTGTAAATAGTCATTCTAATAACATGGTTAGGTCCCCATGGTCATGGTTAGTCTCTAGGCTTAACAGTTCTAGGGTTCACTAGCTAACAAATCAAAATTATAATTTACCAATTTTAAATAGTATTAAATTAATTAAAAATTCTCATAAATCATAAATCCTATTATTAAATAATAAACTTTTACAAAAGTTCAAAATTACCCTCTTTTAAGAAAAGTGGGTGTTACAAGTCTACCCTCCTTAGAAAATTTCGTCCTCGAAATTAAGATGGTCGTACTTCTTCTAGAGTCTCGTCCCCAACAATCAAAGCCTCAGAACTTACCTAAATCATTCAATTTAAAAGAATGGCATACAGGGTCATGGCATACGGTGGTAGTGTAAGTCTCATCTAGGTATACTAGTTACACTAGACCAAAACAATCATATGGTATCAAAACTTACAAGCAATCAGGGGTGTTAAATTGGAAAAGATACAGAAATAACAAATCATCAAGGCTTTAAGGCATAATCAAAATCAAAATTTAAAGCACAAATGTCGAGCATTAAAATTCAATCACAATATATATATATATATATATATATATATATATATATATATATATATATATATATATATAGAGAGAGAGAGAGAGAGAGAGAGTGTTAGAAGGGGAAAAGCTAGCATTATGTAAAGGTTATGTGGTTAGTGTGTGTATGGGTGTATGTGGACATGTTCATAGGGTTAGATAGTAGACATGTGTGTGTGTGTGAAATATACATGAAAGTGTATAGGAGGATTTGGGTTTCAAAATAATAGCTATCAAGTTACACTACTCATGGCATATTGGTTAAACAATCTACAATGCACACAGCCTATTTACTCATAACATGCATGGCTACCATATATATAGATATATCTATATGTATAGAGAGGTAGAGATTTAGTTATGTATCTATATACATTATAACATGTATGCATAAACTATATATATATATATATATATATATATATATATATATATATATATATATATATATATATATATATATATATATATATATGAACATAACATAGAGATGAAGGGTTAGGTTTACATGGCAGTTGTGAACATTAGTGTACATTAGTGTAGAGTGTCAAGAGTACAGGGGTTATAACTTAAAATGAAGGGTTCAATCATTCAGTTCAGTTTAACATTACATATTAAATCTGAAATTGAACTAAACATTTAAAATCAATGTGAAAAATGTTAACATGTATTCAGTTTCAGAATTTTAGAGAAATTCGAACATCAAAACCAACCCAATGTTCACCACAACCACAACCTAACATGTAAGAGTATGAAACCTAACATTATATCCCTACATACAACAATGTATATGGCTCAAAATATTACATTTAAAAACTGCAAATTGAACTAATCACTTAGAATCCAGTGTTAAAGGGTTAATATGCATACAGTCTCAGATTTGACAAATTCAAACACAAAACTTAACCAATTTCTTTAAGAATTGAAATCCTGTATATAACATACATGTGCAGTGATGTAAACAACAACTAATAATTTGAAATTTATATTTAAATTACGAATTTAAATTGAAAAAAAAATAGAGAACTAGTCTCTGATACTGTATTGGGTCAGAGATATTGGGGTTTTGAGAATTTAACATCAAAAACATATTAATGTGCATTTAGATAGGTTGGTAATCAAAGTGTAGCATGTATACGTGTCATGCAAGGTGTTTGTGTCCACTATATATATATATATATATATATATATATATATATATATATATATATATATATAAAAGGTGATACAAGAATGATGGCAAGAATGATGGCAAGAAGGAAATAATGATAAAATCTGTTCTGTTCATCTGTTTAAAAGAAGGAACCATTCTGAAACCAGAGCTATAATATCAAATCCAGATAAGGTCTAGCAAAATCAATCATCAATTTATTGTATTATGAAGAAATTCATAGCAAGAAGTTACATAAGGTTCATAATAACAGCTAAAGCTACTCCTACTCCTAAGTTCAATAATGAGAAGCAAAACAAACAAACAACAATTTTTTTAAACTAATACAAGTAATAATGACAAGAAGAAAATAATGATAAAATCCTTTCTTGCTCAATCTGTTAAAAAAAGGGGACCATTTGAGATCAGAGCTATACAAACAAGTCTAAGATAAGGCCTAAGACAATTCGTCAATTCATAACATTAGGAAGGAATTATATCCAATAAAGTTATACAAGGGATTATATCAACAATTAAAACTATTTTTTACTCCTAAGTTAAGTGATGAAGAAACAATTTTTTTAAGGCTGAAATACAAGGTAGAGATGATTGTTTTTTTTAAAGCTTTAGAGATATAATCTGATAATCATATGCGTCTTCCTGAAATTATGTTGTCAGAATTCTGCCATGCCAATAAGCATAGCTGCAATAAACGATAGAGTCCATAATAAGGCATACACCCTATAATCATGTTATCTAGAATTCTTACCACGCCACCCGTATGGCTACAAGAAAATCAAGATTTTATAACTAAGATAAGTATAGCTATATCAGGCTCTACCTCCTTGTCATGCTAGCAAATATGACTGCAATAAATTCTAAATTCCATAATAAAGTAGACTTTTACCTTTCTCACTGTCCTTATCAAGTATGTTATCAGGTTATACCTTAATTCCAAAAAAAATATATATATACATATAAATACAAACTCAAATTCAACAACTAACATCAAGATTCAAATTCAACAATAATCCATCAAAAATCATATAAATACAGACTCAAATTCATCCACTAACATCAAGATTCAAAATTCAACAATAATCCATCAAAAATCATATAAATACAAACTCAAATTCAACTACTAACATCAAGATTCAAAATTCAACAATAATCCATCAAAATCAAGTTCAATAACAGGAAGTAAAGTTAAACCAAATCAGGGGAAAAATAGATTTCAAATAGAAGTTAAAATAAGATTCTCAAGGGTCGTCCCAAGAATCTCTCAAGGAGGCCTAACTGTGATTGAGTACCTTCAAAAATATATCCTAATCCTACTGCAGGCCGTAGTGATACTCTAGTTTGAATACCACTACATAAACTCGACCTGCATGGGCCACCACTTAAAACGTATCACGACCCGTACCCTAGAGTAAGGGCACGAGAAGTGGGTACGTCCAGCCTACGCCGCAGTGTCGGCGATAGAACGCTGTCCTAGGCCAATCATCTAACAATATAAGGTACCTGTATACTCTGAATGGAGGTGACATAGCCAATACAGTCTCAATCACATCTAAGGTGGAATACGATAAAAGATAGATAGATAAAACTGAAATTCACAAAAAGATACAG
Organism: Iris pallida; assembly: GCA_029216955.1. Classification (NCBI taxonomy): domain Eukaryota; kingdom Viridiplantae; phylum Streptophyta; class Magnoliopsida; order Asparagales; family Iridaceae; genus Iris; species Iris pallida. The sequence continues at coordinate 13,920,398 of JANAVB010030817.1, read as the reverse complement.
CAGATGGAAGTCTAAGTGTCTAAGATATCACAAATCCAGAAAGTATCTCAATCTCAAATACAGTAATCCATAAAGTAAATACAACTCGAGACAACTGAAAATAAACTATAAGAAAGATCCTAGCTATCTATACAACCTCTACTGTGCCTCCCCTAGGCTAGCAGGCAACCTCCAAGCTATCTGTAAAATTTATCAACATGTCCAGTCAGGACGGGAGCGAGCACAGTACATCTCAACAAATCATAGCAGGAAAGGAAATATAATCATGCTAGAGAATAAAATACATAAAACTGTAGAATAGCATAATGTAAAAGAGAGACTGTAAGTAAATATCTATGATATATAAAAGAGAGACAGTGCTAGTGATTCAGAGTACAGGATAAAAATGTGAATGGCTAGGGACTAATTCATGATTACACTACGGAATTGATTCATGATTACACTACTTAGAATTATCCATATGTTCATTTATACTCCTCCATCCCCAATCAATACACAAGGATCCAGTCAAGTTACGTTAAGATTAATGATTATACTACATTGCCCATAAAGGGTGATTCATGAATTGATTCGTGAAGGCTCGGTGATCATGAGAGTACATGAGTTACTAGCTGATTCTCGAAGATTCATGATAATAGAAGCATGAGATACGTGATGTAAGTGAAACACACGAGACAAGAGTATCTGATGCTTCCGAGAGGGATAACATCTCATGAAGGAATCCATATAGTACTAATCCGTGTTACCAACGTGTCAGCATTAAGTAAGATAATCTAAAACAGGAAATATAATCCTAAACAAGATATGAAATGATCAGAGAATGTACTCGCCTGATAACCTGAATAGCTGATAGGTATAGAGGTCCAAACTGAAGCCACAGAGTCCTATTAGAGGAACACAGGTCAAGATGTATACGAGAGATGATAAATAAAATATACAATGCATCTGCATGCTGTCTAGGTCAAACTAGACTATAGTCAACACTTGGTCAACTCTAGTCGACCACACTAGTCAAATTAGGTTAACTAGGTCAAGTCCTAGTCCAAACAAGTCTAATAAGTCTTACTAGGCCTAACCAAGCCTAGGCTAGCATTCACACAATCACAAGACAATGTGAACCATAACAATGCATAATATAAAATAGATAATATATATAAATACATACCTTCATACATACATGCATATCCACATTATATACATATTTATATGTATATAGGCATATGTTACATTATGTATATTTACATAGTTATATAGATATATACATTCATGCACATTTACATACATACTTTTATACATTATATATGTTAACATTCATTACAATGCATTATATTTTTACTTATACCTTTGATTGATTGATTCATTCATATATGACATTCATTCATGCATTTATACATTCATTCATATCCCATATGCATGCATATTTCAGTTCAGGCATTATATCCATTCACATATCATTAAGTTGCATATATATACTTATTTTTATTACATACATGTCATTCATGCATATTACATACTTACATGCATCTATACATTATATACATTGTATACAACATGTAAAAATAGAAGGGGAAAAAGGGGAAAAAATGAAATAGAAAGGGAAGGAAAGAAAAATGTAAGGAAAAGGAAAAACAGTGGACATATACATGCTTGCATCATATATTCTATATTACCATACATGCTATCATTATATATTGCATTATATTATTTATATATTATGCATTCATATCTATCATTACATATATACCTTACATTGATTATATAATTTCATGCATACATTATATATCATTCTTTCATTCATGCATTTATGCATTGCTTACATACATTATATTAATTGCATTCCTACATGCTTGCATTCAACCATATATATACATTAATATAAAGAGGATATATATCATATATATATATCATTTCATCCATCTAACATATCATGTATTACATACTCTATATTCATTTAATATCCATACTACATAGGCTCATAGGTTACACAAAATGCATATATCGTATAGTCACTCTTCTACTTAAAACCAATATTGTACCAATTGGGCCTCTACTAAATTCTAGGATTAAAGTATGTTGTAGTCCTTCATGTTAGCTTTCCGAAACTTTAAACGGATCGCATTTTCGTGTCCGAAAGCTCCCGAAATCGCGAAAATACCGAAACACGTTCGTTTTTCATACAGCTGACACTCAAATAATTCTACAGAAAGTTACAGAAAGAATTTGGCTTATTAAAATATATATTTGGAAAGCTAACTTTGATACGGTTCTTTTAAAAAAATGGGAGATAAATCGGAGTTCTAAGCTAAAAGTTATGACATTTCTAAGTTGCTTTGGTTAATAAAAACATGGATGAATATTATGACGAATTTGAGTTGTTTTGGACAAAAGAACACATATAGGCCAAGATACTTGGATACAAACATAGGTATCCAAATGAAACTCATTCTAACCATCCTAACTAAGATCAATCCACTCTCTAACCATTCTAAAACTGAATTTAAATATCTATTTAAACTATTATCATACATACATACACATGGGGTGTCATAATTTGGGATCTATCAAGCAGGACACAAGACACATATCTAAAATCCTCAAGAGAGCTCCAAATGGCCTTAAATTTGAATCTAAATGGGACACATGCATGAGGATGGTTCCTCCGGATTCAAAACTAATTTATATGCAAAGGAAATCGATTTAGAGGATGGGTTTTACCTATTGGGAGTGGAATCCCAATAAAATCCTTTAGGACGCGGCTACGATACGAAGATCCCTCAGAGTGGACACTCCTCCTTGCACTCCTCTTTCAATCCTTGGTAGCACCCTTCCCTTGGAGAATGGGAATGATTGAGGGAAGGTTTGGTGAAGGAATGATTTGATTTGGAGATCAAATCAATGGGAAGGCTCTCTAAAATTAGGGAAGAACAAAAGAAAAATAAAAGAGGCAAGATTATAATGAATGAAAAGAATCATTCTCCCCTAAAGGTGGCTGCCATAAAGAGTCCATTAGGACTAATAAAAAAATGTCCTAATTGCCCCTCTCTAGTCTCATATGGTTAAGTCTAGACTAGGTTCAAGTTTGGGGTCAAAATGATCTAGTTTTGAGTATCTAACTTAACCATTATAACATGATAAAAATTAGTTTAATTAACTAACTTAAATGTTGGGTTTTGTGAGCCATGCTTAACTTAATATTGGGTCGCATCTAGAGTTTAAGCTACCCGGGTCATAATACAAGTCGGAACGAGACGAAACTCAAACCTGACTAAACAAATCCAATAAAAATAATATTAAAAATATAAAATTTTTCCAAAATATTAAAATATAAAAAATGACCAAAATCATAATACATCAATTTGAATATTATTAAAATAATCTAAAATTCACCAATTAATCAAAATCCTAAATAATTCAAAAGTCACAAAATGACCAAAATACCCTTAGCCTAAAAAATTGTAAATAGTCATTCTAATCACATGGTTAGGTTCCCATGGTCATGGTTAGTCTCTAGGCTCAACAGTTCTAGGGTTCACTAGCTAACAAATCAAAATTATAATTCACCAATTTTAAATAGTATTAAATTAATTAAAAATTCTCATAAATTATAAATCCTATTATTAAATAATAAACTTTTACAAAAGTTTAAAATTATCCTCTTTTTAGAAAAGTGGGTGTTACAGAAATCCTCTAGGTGTTCTAAATGTTATTTCTAGTGTTATCAAGTTGTCCTAAGATCCTAATTGCAGGCATGCTTGGTACAATAACGTAACCAAACAACTTAAGTCTGGACCTGCATGGGCCGCCACTAAAACATGTCACGACCCGTTACCCAAATTGTTGGGCCGGGCCGAGCCATGTCCAGCCTACGCTTGGTAAAGCGTAGTAAGCTGTTCTAATAATAGACAATAAAGGATCTAAGCTACTAACAGTTCTAATATCACATTTAAAGGTTCATCACAACACAACATCTATAAGCGAAGGTAAACAAGTACATACTTAATAATACACTTCTAAAGTATCTAACTGGAGACAAAGTCCAGTATCCAAATATAAGTTTAAAACAAAGTCTAAGTCTCAAAACACAAAAAAGATAACTAAGCAAGGTTCCCCGCTGGGGCCTCTTCTGGAGCTAAGGCCAGGTCCTCAATGCAGTACCATAATATGTAATACATAGCATTTCCTCCTCGAAAAGTGAACCTACAATGTTATCCTGTCAGGACAGGAGCAAGTACAACCTCTACAACTAAAGTACTGAATATATAATGAAAGAGATGTACGACAAGAAACATGGTATGATAAGTGTGAGCCCTTGGACCAAAAAATTGCATTTCATGATATTCTGTTATTATTACTAACCTGTCACCCTTATAAAGCTATACAGGTACTTCTAGGTGTAGTCTATGTGTTTCCTTTTATTTAAATACTTTATACCTATAATACACCTACTTAAGGATTGAATAGAGTAGTGGAAAAAGAACTTTTACAAAACTTGATTTTTCCAGGGTTCTTAATGCAAAGGCTCAAATTCAAACTTGGATATAGCCGTTTGTTTAAAACCCAGGCTTTGGATTACAGCCGACTCTCCCCTCAATAGATATTCAAACTCTTCTTGATAAGTTTCCATCGATTCAAATCAGATTTGCCTTTTATCTATTCTCCATGGATTCGCCTATAAATATAGAGGAGTAACCGTACTCATCAAACCCTACCTATCCTCGTTTTTTCCGCTTGAAGAGTTAGCCGTCAAGAATTCCAGAGCAGGACCTTCGACTCCTCACCAACAGGTACCCTGCTATCAACTCGTAAAACATAGTTTCCATACTAAATCAGGAAACCTAGTCTAATTGTAATGTTGGTGTTTGCATTAATGTCTAGGACAAGTTTCAATCAGCCATGTTAGAGAACAGGGTGTTCCATATGGGAGATTGGTTAACATGATAGACGATGGATACCAACAAGACCCGTGTCCTGTTTCTCCTACCTGTGTCTAAGTTGATACTTGGTATTCGAATGTGAATATCTGAGCAACAGATTGAGCATTGGCATTTTACCCGGCCTCCTACATCCATTTGTTTTTCAGCCCAGTAGGAAGAGGTCGTTCAACCTTGTATTTTTGGGTTGGTTTCATTCACTCAGAGCCCAACTAATAAAGGCAGGATCAGTCGAAGCCCTCTGTTTTAGACCAAGTATGCATATCCTGCATTCACTACATATGTTTAGTGTCCTGCATATAGGTCCCAGTAGAGTATCAGATATTAGCATTATCCTGTATAGTCTTGTCCTCATTTAGCCACTGCCTACATGTTTTTTTTACCTGGAAATGCATTCCAAACGTATCAGACCCTTGGAGTTGTCCTGCATGTCCAGTAAGTTCAGATCATGATTGTACTGCCCACTGGGTTTAGTGTTCAGTCAAGCCAATAGCTTTGCCCATATGAAGATGATGGTTCAGTCCAATTTATAGGATTAATTACCCTTGCATCCATTGCACCTGTGAGTTCAGACTTGAACTCCATGTATTGTATCCCTATTGCAGGTATCGGGATATTAGGGGCATGTACCAATGATACTAGGACTAGTAGTATGTGCATACTGAAATTAAACCACCAGCAGTGAACCCTGGCTAGTATAGGCCTCACACCCCCATGTCTATGCTCTGCACAATAGGCCGGCAGTGGCACACCCTACAGTGCTGGAACTTCAGAGCAAAGTGTGGGTATTGCTAAATTACAGTGGAAACCTTAGTATAATGTAGGCAATGTATGCTGATACATATATGTATCAGATTTTGGGTTAGTTCATAAATTGCAACATTAAGAGGGTTAGTATCAGTATTCCTGTGGACAGGAAATATTAATATGGACTGGTACCTCAAGTATTATTGTGTATAGGTTTTAGGTTGTTAAAGGGGTGTACCCAACTGTGTACAGGTTTTTAGACAGTAGGCAGGGCACACACGTATATATATAAATGACAGGATGGTGTTTGGGTTAGGGGTCGATCACATGTAGATTTAAATAAGTATCTTGCTTATCCAAAGTATAGCAAATATGTTCCTGTGTAATGGGTGATGAAATAGTGTTGATGATCCATACAATTTCCAACCAAACTAGTCAGTGGTATCAGGTCTTGTGTAGGAATAGATTGGGGGCAGAGTAATATGGCTAAAGAGAGATAAGGAGGCAATGGTCATGATCCCTAATGTAATCCCTTTTAATACAAACAGTTTTACCCTGTTCTGTCCTTCTAGTGACACAATTTGCAACCACCTGTGTGCTTGTAGAGTACAAGAGGATTAGGCTTAGTCCTATATACATATAGGGGTACCAATGTTAGGAGGAACCCAAGGATCAGTAGAGGGCTCGAGTGCAGGTTGGATAACTGAGATACCCATGTATCAGTTAACATAAAAAGCTCATGTATCAGTTGTCATCAAGACACCATAAGCCTAGGTAGGATTTAGAGGTACCAAGACAAAGTTCCAGGTATTGAGGGAGCTAAGGGCAAGATGTTAACTATTGAGTACAGACTCATGGCTTTTCCTTGGAACCTTTGGGTAATACCAAGTTGAGACCTTTTTATCATGACACTAAACCTCACAGAGCATTCTTTTCATGTAGTAAAGTCCAGCCCTATTCAATTCTTAGTTGTTCCTAGGGTGAGCATCAGACTTAGAGGCCTCATGGCCAAATTACTTAGGTACATGAGTATAACCAGGTCAGTTTGAACAATAGGGAGGTGGATGGAGTATAATGCCTAAGCAGTGGACTTAAGCAGAGACTTAGTCACAGGGGACACCAAGGAAGAAGTAGTCAGTAGACCAAGAAGACTGAAACCTCAATTAGATAAAATAAAATTTTCTTGTTTAAATTATTTATTGACATAGTAAATTCATAAACAGGATACTTGGACTTGATACGGATTTTGACCCGTACCAGCAGCTCAGGACCTAAGGCAAGTATACCTTGCCTTTCGTTACAGTTTTATTTACATGCTTCTCTGCTTTCATTATTCAGTTGACCGGTGACGTGTGCTTTACATTTGCTCACATTTAGCCTTATAGCTTTATTGGACCTGCTTTTCACTTGTACTAGTTTGAGTTGTATCGTAGGACGATCACGTTATAGATTGAACTACTATTTTTCTTATTTTTTTTGTTTCCAACCTGCGAGTCCACACATGGGGCGAGGGTTGTCCTTTGCACCTGCGAGTCAACACACGGGGCAAGGGTGACTTGTCTTGAAACTGACCTACGAGTCCACATTCGGGGCGAGGGTTGGTATTGTATTGATTTTCTCGTTTACTTGTTTTCAGCAGTTCATTTATACGTAGCTGTTCCTACATTCGTGTCTCGCGCTTGTTCAGTTTTTCTGCTTATATCCTGGATTTCTTTCATGCATGTTAAACTGTTAGAAAGGCTTGTATATTATGTATCTTGCTAGTCCTCTGAGGACCTGATGATCTTTTCAGGTTTAGCCGAGTATTGAGCCAGGTGCACGCGAGCAGGTTTGAGCTAGCATTGGACCACGGTACCACTGCAGACGAGGGTACTTTGATGATCAGTAGTTTGACTCAGTTATTTCTATTTTATGTATTATTTTACTCCGTCTACTGGTAGTGGATTTGTGTCCACCGGATGTGACCTGGATTCATGATGAGTTTGATATTTCAGTTTATTCATTCTATATTCAGTTGATTGTGTCATATTTCTGTGGATGAAATCTAGACTGCCTTGTTAGATTCTGTGACTTGTTTATGTACTAGACAACGTTCTACCACCGACACTGCGACGTAGGCTGGACTTGGACACGTCTCGTATTCGAAAAGCGGGTCCATGTCGTGACAATAAGTCTATATAACAGGAAATACTGAAAACATGGCCTCATGGTACAACTAGGATCAAAGTATCATAGTAACATAGGGAACATGGCATATCTCATGGTCTATCATAGCAAGGACACATATGTCATATAGACAGATGTATACGTAATGTTTAAAAGTGTAGCAGGTACGTGATCGTCAATAGGTGTACAATGTGCAGGGGCACATAATGAAATGTACTTCCGTACAAGTGATAAGGCGATGGATGTACATACGCACAAATCCAGCTTTGAGAGTTACCTACGAACGCAGAAATCATATAAAATAAAACTTTGCTCGATAAATACATACGGAGAGGGGGGCATGATCACGTACTCAACTGTCAGTTTTCCAATAACCCATATTCTAACATGTGAGAGATACGAGAACAGTAAAAACATGTGGGAGATACTGGGAGCAGTATAAGCATGGTAGGTACTGGAAGCAGTATAAAACATGTGAATACTCAGAGCAGTATAACGTGTAGTGAAACATGTACTGAGAACCAGTAAGAAGCATGTGAAGATATAAGAACTGTCCTAAGCTGTCACGACCTGCACCCAATATTTGGGCATGAACCGTGTACACGCCCAGCCTACGCCGTAGAGTCGGCGGTAGAACGCTGTAACAATACGATGAACAACCACGCAATAATATAATTCTCATATGGGACAACCACAACTCAAAGTCACAGCTCAATAACTAGAAGGTGAAATAAATATCCATCTCAAAGGAAATGTATATAAAATCAAATGATATCTCCACTACATGTCTCAAATCAACTCATAAATCCAATACAAAGTCTCAGCACTAACTAAAATGTCTAAGATAGAGCAGCGGGATCAGATGCCGCAAAAATCCTCTTGATAAGCAAAGTTCGTCTCTAACACATCTTCCAAGTACGGGCATACTCCTCAGGATACACAATCTCATCGCCATCACCTAAAATTTGTTTGGTTACCCAGTCAGGATGGAACGAGTACAATTCACTGAATACAGTTCCAATATATGAAAGTGACTATATAACAGGGGTTAGCCTTTAGACATATGATTCATAAAATAAAATAAAAAAAGACAATAAAACTGAATAATAAGAACAGAAAATAAAATATAATAAAATACTCACCAACTGACCGACTGAAGTACCTTTGATATGTGATCAGTCTCGGGACAATTATGCGACACGGTCTACACGGTCTAAAGTTATACGGTCTAAAGTTACACGTTCTACAGTTACACGGTCTACAGTTATACGGTCTACAGAAAATATTACAATAAAGAAATACTGTCTACAAAATAACAATCACGATCTACACAGTTTAAATGCAATAATAATCACGGTCTACACTGTCTACAGAAAATAAATACAATAATAAACACGGTCCACACGGTCTAAGGTCAGATCACACATCGTTGGTACTTCACTTTCCCCGACACCACAAGAATTAAATCAACATAAAAGACTGAAATCACATATCTATCAACTAAATACTGATGTATAGTAAAGATCAATACTGAAAACAAACAATAAACTGTACTCGCTTGGCGTCCCGGGCTGCTGGCACTAGTCAGTGTCCAAGTCGAGATCCAAAATACCCTATTTAAAGAACCACAGAGTCAAGATACAACTCAAAATGAAGGTTTGTGTTCTAATTACAATTTGACTTATTTGGTTTAGTGTCTACCCCATCTTCTTACACAAGGGTTTGGGATTCAATCCTCAAGGGTCTACCTACCTAGTTAACTTGAGTCATCATGTATGTAGTCTTGAAGCTTAGGGTAGCTCCTGAGCTCAACTGCAAACAACCACTCTGGCTATTGTAATATCATCCCTATATTCGAACTTGGCCATGCCAACCATTTTCCCCTGGTTGTTGTACTGGCTGGTTATCACTTGGGTACTTGGGTTATGGGGTACACCATGTTCCAGTGTACTAAAATCAGTATTGTGGAATCTCAGTTGACACACAGGAGTAATCCTGGTATCCCCTGGTTTTCAGGATGTGAGATGGATCCCTGGTCTGCTAATTTATGTGTTTGGTACATGAGTCTCAACTGAGTCAATTAGGTTCCAAGTGTGGAACACCTGGCTATATTGTTAATAAAAGTACCAGGCTATTCCTTGTGGGAACTGGTTGTGAATCATCAGTGCAATGATGATATTGATACAAGATACCAAGGTTTTTGGAGACATTAATTCTTGTAGCAGGATTCATGGTGTGACTTGGTTTACCTGTAACACATATTATCTCCACAAAATAGGAGCAATTTCCTGTGTTCAGGGTTTATATTCTCAGATTTTGTGATTCGATCCCCCCTCTCCTGGTCATTACAGTTGGGTCACCCAATCACTTGTTATTTAATCCTAGGCTAAGTCTACTCTATCCCAACTGCTATGGGGTTTCTAATACACTTTGTGTATTAAACAGGCTACCCTCCCAGTAACTAAGTTTCTTCCAGTCAGAAAGATAGGTTGGTTTCTAGGAATCTGTTAGTAGGCCTTGCCCTTAGGTTACCTAGGGCATGTACCACTGCTCGTAGGAGTACATGTTTAAGTCTACAAGATATCAGGATTTCTCCATCTGGGTATCCACATTGTACCAGGATACTCTGTATCTGTACCTGTGTGTACAAGGGTTACATCCTATATTAGCAGTTGAGGGTGTATCAGGAGAATGGTATACTGGTACAAGTTTAGGACCTAGAAATTAAAGGGTAGACTACTTACCAGCTACAATCTATTGCCCCCAGACCCAACTACCACAGTGTTAACCTATTTACAGGCTTGCAAGAACTGATTCCCCTTCCTGACAAGATATTGGTTTCGAGTTCCACCCATGACCTGGTATATTATGAGGGGACTGATGGCCTATAGTCTAAATTATTGTTCTAATGGAATATGAAAGGACTTATGTTCTTATCATGTTTAGGATCTGAGATACCTGTCAAGTACACAGGTCTCTAATCAAGGTATGATGGAACCCCTACTACAGATTTCTGGTACCATCTCCACCTGTAAGGACTTGACACACAGGGTACCAGAAATTCCTGTGCTAGGAAAACCAGTTATCCTACATGTTTAGGTTGTCCTGTACACGGACATGGCCCCTACTAGGTTGCAGGTGTTAAGTCATCCTATTCATGTGACCATGACCCCCTGCCTTATGTGAGACACAGGAAGAACCCCAAGGTGTTAGCCTACTCTACCATACTCTGTTATCAAGGTGTACCCCCTTTGTATATCTTTCGACCCAAGAGTAAAATGAGGATTACACATTGGTCAACATACAAATTTGTATCTAGTACAATACTCCAGAACCCTGGCCAGCATCAATGTTCAGAGCTTCTCATGACTCTACCTAGGAATTACATCAAGTAGCTACCATCCCTTCCCTTCTACTGTGTTATAAAAGAAATAGTAGTTTGACATACCAAAAGGAATGGTGAAACTTACCTTTGGTCGCATAGAACTAGACCTCTTCCAGGCTCCTGTTCAATGGTTCTTGACGGCAGGAAAAGATGTAGATGGTTAGGGTTTAAGAAGAGAAATATAGGAGGATCATCCTACATTTATATATATATATATATATATATATATATATGTATATGGGCACAGGCTGATCGAAGATTAGTTTTAGGGGGATTCAAATTGTTTGAATCAGATTTGAGTTTATCAACTGTTGTTTAACCATTCAGTGTTTGAATCGGTTTAGGAGTACAGACCCTCTTCGAGTACTAATATTATTTGAATTCAAAACTTTACACAAAAGTCCCTGGCAGTATTGGTTTTGCAAGGAAAGGCTTTATATTGAATACACATATATATACTTATGTATAATTGCTAAATGTGAACTATGAACCTAACCAATTTATAGATGATAAAATAAAATAACTAGTTAAATAATAATAAAAAAGAAAAATATAGATGGGGCTCACAAGTCTACCCCCCTTAGAAAAATTTTGTCCTCGAAATTTAGGATTGGTAAGAGGTAGAATTATACCTCAAGGCTCGAAAAGGAAGGGATAGCGTTCATGCATCTCATCCTCTCTCTCCCAAGTGGACTCGCCTGGGGAGTGGTGTCTCCATGCGACGCGAACCAAGGGAATCACTTGATTCCTTAGTACCTTCTCTCTGCGGTCCAAGATCTCCACGGGCTGCTCCTGGTAACTGATTCTCGGTCCCACCTCGATCTCTGAATGGTCCAAGACATGACTGGGGTCCGTCACGTATCGTCGCAGCTGGGATACGTGGAACCCGTTGTGCACTCCTTCTAGTGCAGGCGGCAAGGCTAATCGGTATGCTACTACACCAATTTTCTCGAGGATCTCAAACGGCCCAATAAAACGTGGGCTGAGTTTGCCGCCTTAACCGAAACGGATAGTGCCACGTGTCGGAGAAATTTTCAAAAACACTAAGTCACCGACCTAGAAGCACAAAATGTTAACACGAAACTCATAACCACACATGCAATTAACTCTTAAGAAAACTTTATACCTCAACCTCTAACGGCCTATGGTGACTGTCGGCCCAGTGCTTCTGCCTGTCCTGAGCCACGCGAAGCCGCTCTCTAATCATCTTGACCTTCTTCGCAGCATCTACTACCATCTCTGGTCCCAATAGTGTATGCTCTCCCACATCGTCCCAAGACAGCGGGGTACGACATCTTCGACCATACAACGCTTCGAAAGGGGACATCTCGATACTAGCTTGGTAGTTGTTGTTATAGGAGAACTCCACGAGATGAATGTGGTCCTTCCATGAGCCGCCAAAGTCTAGTAAGCATGTCCGCAGCATATCCTCGAGCGTCTGAATGGTCCGCTCTGACTGTCCATCCGTTTGCGGATGATATGCAGTGCTGAACTTGAGCGTTGTGCCCAAGCTGGCCTGTAGGCTCCTCCAAAAATGAGATGTGAACCTGCTATCACGGTCCGACACGATACTCACTGGAACCCCATGTAGTCTGACTATCTGCTTCACATAAAGCTCTGCCAGCTTCTCTGTAGATAACCCCACTTTAAATGGAATGAAGTGGGCCGATTTGGTCAACCTGTCAACGATGACCCAAATCGCATCCTTCCCGTCCGATGACCGTGGAAGACCGAAAACGAAATCCATAGTGATGTGTTCCCACTTTCACTCGAATATCGGTAGCGGCTGCAACAATCCTCCGGGTCTCTACCTCTCGGCTTTGACCTGCTGACATACGAAGCACCTAGAAACGAAACGGGCCACTTCCCGTTTCATACCGTACCAGCACACGTGGTTGCGCAGATCCTTGTACATCTTATTGGCTCCCGGATGTAGCAAATATTAGGAGTGGTGTGCCTCCTGCATAACTTCTTCCCTAAGCTCTCCACTAGGTACACAAAGTCTCGTCCTGTGCCTCAATGAACCATCCTCTGCAATAGTGAAATCATCTAACAATCTAGCTCATGCTTGTGCTATGATGCTCTTCAGCTGTTCATCCTGATGTTGTGCCTCCCGAATCCTGTCCATCAGCCCTGACTGAATCTGCATGCCCATCATCTGTATCTCCGCTCCTGGAATGACGATCTTGATGCCCAAACTCTCTAAATCTGCTAATAAGTGACGATCTCGAGTCAAGCACATTGCTACGGGATACCTGCTCAAAGCATCCGCAACAACGTTGGCTTTTTCCGGATGATACTGTAGAGAAATATCATAGTCACTCATCAGCTCAAGCCATCTGCGCTGTCGCATGTTCAACTCCTTTTACGTGAAGACGTACTTTAAGCTTTTGTGGTCAGTAAAGATTTCCACTTGCTCTCCGTACAAATAATGTCTCCACAGCTTCAAGGCAAAGATCACGACTGCCAACTCTAGATCGTGAGTGGAATAGTTCTTCTCATGTGGTTTCAACTGTCGAGACGCATAGGCTATCACTCTCTTGTTCTGCTCTAGGACACAACCCAGTCCTTTGCCCGAGGCATCACTATAAATGGTGAAACCTCCCAATCCTGAAGGCAAGGCTAAGATAGGGGATGTCGTCAATCTCTTCTTTAACTCATCGAACGCAGCCTGGTAATCCTCTGTCCATACGAACTCTACATCCTTCCGAGTGAGCCTAGTGAGTGGCTCTGTAATTCGAGCGAAATCCTGTACGAACTTCCGATAGTACCCTGCTAGTCCCAAGAAACTTCGTATCTCCGCCACTGTAGTCGGAGTAGACCATGCTTCCATTGCTGTCACCTTCTTCGGATCGATGGATATACCGTCGCCAGTCACCATATGACCAAGGAACTCTACCTTGTCCAAGAAGAACTCACATTTCGAAAGTTTTCCATAGAGCTTCTCCTTCCTGAGGGTCTCTAGCACGATCCTCAGATGTTCCTCGTGCTCCTCCGATATTTTCGAATAGATGAGTATGTCATCGATAAATACCACTACGAAGTTGTCAAGGTATGGATGGAATACCTTGTTTATCAAGTTCATGAAGACTGCCAGGGCATTGGTCAACCCGAACGGCATCACCATGAACTCGTATTGTCCGTACTTGGTCCTGAAGGCAGTCTTCGGTATATCTTCTTTCTTCACCTTCAACTGATGATACCCCGACCTCAAATCTATCTTTGAGAACACTCGCGCGCCACTCAACTGATCGAAGAGATCGTCTATCCTCGGCAGCGGATATTTGTTCTTGATAGTGTGGTTATTCAAGGTTCGGTAGTCGATGCACATTCGCACCGTACCATCTTTCTTCGGCACAAAAGGACAGGGGATCCCTATGGTGACGAACTCTCTCTGATGAACCCCTTCTCTAGCAATTCGTCTATCTGCTTCTTCAATTCTTCAGCCTCCTTGTTGTTGGTCCGATACACCGGTTGTGCCGTTGGTACTGCGCCGGGCACTAGATCAATGGCAAACTCGATGTCTCTGTCTGGCGGCAATCCTGGCAAGTCCTTCGAAAAAATATCCATGAACTCCGTGATGATGGGATGTGGGATCTTCTCTCCCTCGATCATAGCTCCGCAAATAGCTCCGTGCTGCTGCTCGACTGCTTCTCTCGCAAACTCGAATGCCGGTACCCCCGAAGGATTGAATATAAAACATCCTCGGTGGCATTCTATACTGGCAAAATTCTTACTCAACCAATCCATACCAAGGACGATGTCAAAACTCGGTAGTGGCATTAGAGTAAGTTGTCGCGCAACTCCCTACCTCCCAAGGTGATGTACCGCCTCATGCAAATATCCTTGACTAGGATAACGCCTCCGCCTGTCATAATTTTGCAACTACCACCCAAGGATACAGACGCTATACTATGCTTGAATACAAAAGCTACAGAGATAAAACTATGGGATGCACCGAAATCAAACGAAGCTATAGCGGGAATAGAATCGAGAAGTATGGAACCTGCTATCACATCTGGTATGGGCTTGGGCTCCTCAATAGCCATAGCAAAAGCTCGGCCCTGCTGGGGTGCTCCTCTCTGCTTGTGTTGAGCGAACCGCAGCTGCTGAGTGAGCAGCGGTGGTCCTCGCGGCTGTAGGGTAGCTGGTCCTCTCTGCGCTGGAGTTGTCTCTCGTCCTGCTCGGTTGGGAGCCACTGCACAATCCTTCAGCTGATGTGAAGGTGATCCGCAGTATAAACACGATCCAAGTCTTGCTCTGCAATCGTCCCAAACGTGCCCGTTCTTCCCACAAAAGGTACAATACGGGGCCTGCTGGAACTGTCTCTGTGTCTGCTGTGTCGGGGCTCTGGCCGGTCCTCGGTGCTGCTGATGTGTTGGGGCTTTACCAATGGAGTAGAATTATTGCTGGTACTGGAAGGTCCTTGGCTGCAACTGTGGACGCTTCGCCTGTGTTTGTTGATGGTTGCCTCCGCCAAAAGTGTCTCGACTCTTCTTCGGCCTGTAATTCAGTTCTTCCTCCACTGCTTGGGCGACCTCCAGAATCTCCTCATAGGTAGTAGCTCGGCTGGTGGCGATGGCTAAGCGAATCTCGTACGACAATCCCTTTCTGAACCGCCGTGCCTTGTCTTCTGGTGCGCTGACTAAGTTCTCTGCAAAGCGACTGAGGCGAGAAAATTCTGCTGTATACTCATCGACGGTGTAATTGCCTTGTTCCAGATGCTCGAACTGGCTCACTAGTGCCTCTCATGCCACATATGGGTAGAACTTCTTCTTGAACAGGTGCTTGAACTCCTTCCAAGTTATGTCTGGAGCAGAAAATCGGGGCTCGCCTTGGTACCATGTCCGTACGATGTCGAAAAGCTGTCCACTAACTGACTCGATCTTCAGATCTTCTGGGACTCGGGCCATCTTCAGGTATCGTTCAACGTTCTCCATCCACTCGTCAGCGTAGATAATCCCCTATGTCCCATGAAACTCTCTGGGCTTAAAGTCTATGAAGTGCTTGGGATCCTTCGGTCGCTGTCGGGAAGCATCTCGAATCTGAAGTGCCTCTTTCAAAGTGTCACAAAACATGTTGGCCTACTGCTGGATGATCCCGAGAAGTGTGACATTGTTCAGTGCTGGTGGCGGGGGCAGTGCAGGCGCCGGGTACATCGCTGGCGCGGGATGTATAGTAGGTGCTGGGTAAATCGCTAGAGCTGGGTGCATGGCGGGTGCTGGGTACATATAGGGAGCCTGCTGCATCGTAGGTGCAGAATACATGGCTGGTGCTGGATGCATCATAGGTGGTGGATAAACTACTGGTGTCGGAGGAGGAATGGGTGCTGGTGCTGGCGTCTGCGGAGGGAACTGTGGTGGAGGTGGAATGTCGTCCCTGCGGAACCTCGAGTACTGTGGCTGAGCCGGTCCGCCCTGGTGAGTAAGCTGGCCTCCCTGAGTCGGAGGAGTCTCGTAGGTAAAAAATCTGCCAGCTGCCGATGGCGTATTTAGTGCGGCGTTGTTCCTGTCTTGCGAGTCCATTGGCTGAAAACAAAAAAAATTCATTAGACGATAGAGCGATTCAAATATGATGCATAAAGGTACTTGAAATCGAATATAGAAGCCAATGACGAAATTTTCAACTCACGAAACAGTCCTTAGGTGCCTATTCCTAATCCTAGTCATAGGCCCGCAGTAGTACGACTAACTTAAGTACTACCAGGGTTTCGCTGGCCTTGCAAAACATCGACCTGCATGGGCCACCATAAAAACGTGTCACGACCCGCACCCAATATTTGGGCATGAACCGTGTACACGCCCAGCCTACGCCACAGAGTCGGCGGTAGAACGCTGTAACAATATGATGAACAACCACGCAATAAAATAATTCTCATATGGGACAACCACAACTCAAAGTCACAGCTCAATAACTAGAAGGTGAAATAAATATCCATCTCAAAGGAAATGTATATAAAATCAAAGGATATCTCCACTACATGTCTCAAATCAACTCATAAATCCAATACAAAGTCTCAGCACTAACTAAAATGTCTAAGATAGAGCAGCGGGATCAGATGCTGCAAAAATCCTCCTGATAAGCAAAGTTCGTCTCTGACACATCTCCCAAGTATGGGCCATACTCCTCAGGACACACAATCTCATCGCCATCACCTAAAATTTGTTTGGTTACCCAGTCAGGATGGAACGAGTACAATTCACTGAATGCAATTTTAATATATGAAAGTGACTATATAACAGGGGTTAGCCTTTAGACATATGATTCATAAAATAAAATAAAGAAAGACAATAAAACTGAATAATAAGAACAAAAAATGAAATACAATAAAATACTCACCAACTGACCGACTGAAGTACCTTTGATATGTGATCGGTCTCGGGACAATTATGCGATACGGTCTACACGGTCTAAAGTTACACGATCTATAGTTACACGATCTACAGTTACACGGTCTACAGTTACACGATCTACAGTTACACGATCTACAGAAAATATTGCAATAAAAAAATACTGTCTACAAAATAATAATCACGATCTATACAGTTTAAATGCAATAATAATCACGGTCTACACTGTCTACAGAAAATAAATGCAATAATAAACACGATCTACACGGTCTAAGGTCAGATCACACATCGTTGGTACTTTACTTCCCCCGACACCACAAGAATTAAATCAACATAAAAGACTAAAATCACATATCTTTCAACTAAACACTGATGTATAGTAAAGATCAATACTGAAAACAAACAATAAACTGTACTCGCCTGGCGTCCCGGGCTGCTGGCACTGGTCGGTGTCCAAGTCGAGATCCAAAATACCCTATTTAAAGAACCACAGAGTCAAGATACAACTCAAAATGAAGGTTTGTGTTCTAATTACAATTTGACTTATTTGGTTTAGTGTCTACCCCATCTTCTTACACAAGGGTTTGGGATTCAATCCTCAAGGGTCTATCTACCTAGTTAACTTGAGTCATCATGTATGTAGTCTTGAAGCTTAGGGTAGCTCCTGAGCTCAACTGCAAACAACCACTCTGGCTATTGTAATATCATCCCTATATTCAAACTTGGCCATGCCAACCATTTCCCCCTGGTTGTTGTACTGGCTGGTTATCACTTGGGTACTTGGGTTATGGGGTACACCCTGTTCTAGTGTACTAAAATCAGTATTGTGGAATCTCAGTTGATACAAAGGAGTAATCCTGATATCTCCTGGTTTTCAGGATGTGAGATTGGTCCCTGGTCTGCTAATTCATGTGTTTGGTACATGAGTCTCAACTGAGTCAATTAGGTTCAAGTGTGGAACACCTGGCTATATTGTTAATGAAAGTACCAGGCTATTCCTTGTGGGAACTGGTTGTGAATCATCAGTGCAATGATGATATTGATACAAGATATCAAGGTTTTTAGAGACATTAATTCTTGTAGCAGGATTCATGGTGTGACTTGGTTTGCCTGTAACACATATTATCTCAACAAAATAGGAGCAGTATCCTGTGTTCAGCGTTTATATTCTCAGATTTTGTGATTCGATCCCCCTCTCCTGGTCATTACAGTTGGGTCACCCAATCACCTGTTATTTAATCCTAGGCTAAGTCTACTCTGTCCCAACTGCTATGGGGTTTCTAATACACTTTGTGTATTAAACAGGCTACCCTCCCAGTAACTAGGTTTCTTCCAGTCAGAAAGATAGGTTGGTTTCTAGGAATCTGTTAGTAGGCCTTGCCCCTAGGTTACCTAGGGCATGTACCACTGCTCGTAGGAGTACATGTTTAAGTCTACAAGATATCAGGATTTTTCCATCTGGGTATCCATATTGTACCAGGATACTCTGTCTCTGTACCTATGTGTACAAGGGTTACATCCTATATTAGCAGTTAAGGGTGTATCAGGAGAATGGTATACTGGTACAAGTTTAGGACCTAAAAATTAAAGGGTAGACTACTTACCAGGTACAATCTATTGCCCCCAGACCCAACTACCACAGTGTTAACCTATTTACAGGCTTGCAAGAACTGATTCCCCTTCCTGACAAGATATTGGTTTCGAGTTCCACCCATGACCTGGTATATTATGAGGGGACTGATGGCCTATAGTCTAAATTATTGTTCTAATGGAATATGAAAGGACTTATGTTCTTATAAGGTTCAGGATCTGAGATACCTGTCAAGTACACAGGTCTCTAATCAAGGTATGATGGAACCCCTACTGCAGATTTCTGGTGCCATCCCCACCTGTGAGGACTTGACACACAGGGTACCAGAAATTCCTGTGCTAGGAAAACCAGTTATCCTACATGTTTAGGTTGTCCTTTACAAGGACATGGCCCCTACTAGGTTGCAGGTGTTAAGTCATCCTATTCATGTGACCATGACCCCCTGTCTTGTGTGAGACACAAGAAGAACCCCAAGGTGTTAGCCTACTCTACCATACTCTGTTATCAAGGTGTACCCCCTTTGTATATCTTTCGACCCAAGAGTAAAATGAGGATTACACATTGATCAACATACAAATTTGTATCTAGTACAATACTCCAGAACCCTGGCCAGCATCAATGTTCAGAGCTTCTCATGACTCTACCTAGGAATTACATCAAGTAGCTACCATCCCTTCCCTTCTACTGTGTTATAAAAGAAATAGTAGTTTGACATACCAAAAGGAATGGTGAAACTTACCTTTGGTCGCATAGAACTAGACCTCTTCTAGGCTCCTATTCAATGGTTCTTGACGGCAGGGAAAGATGTAGATGGTTAGGGTTTAAGAAGGGAAACATAGGAGGATCATCCTACATATATATATATATATATATATATATATATATATATATATATATATATATATATATATATATATATATGGGCACAGGCTGATCGAAGATTAGTTTTAGGGGGATTCAAATTGTTTGAATCAGATTTGAGTTTATCAACTGTTGTATATATATATATATATATATATATATATATATATATATATATATATATATATATATATATATATATATATATATATATATATATATGGGCACAGGCTGATCGAAGATTAGTTTTAGGGGGATTCAAATTGTTTGAATCAGATTTGAGTTTATCAACTGTTGTTTAACCATTCAGTGTTTGAATCAGTTTAGGAGTACATACCCTCTTCGAGTACTAATATTATTTGAATTCAAAACTTTACACAAAAGTCCCTGGCAGTATTGGTTTTGCAAGAAAAGGCGTTATATTGAATACACATATATATACTTATGTATAATTGCTAAATGTGAACTATGAACCTAACCAATTTATAGATGATAAAATAAAATAACTAGTTAAATAATAATAAAAAAGAAAAATATAGATGGGGCTCACATAAGCATGGCAGGTACTGAAAGTAATACAACATGTGAAGATTTAACTTGCTACCTCAAGGATCAGTATTTTAACAGAGTTAATACATGTTCTAGCATTAAAAGACAGTAAATGAGTTTGTAGATGTACTTGCTTCGAGCAAAGCAATAATACTAGTACGAAGGTATAGATGTCCGGTGTCCTGTCAATAATGATATACAAACTCAGTTCTAAGCTATGCTCAATATTACACTAGTGGTGAGACACGACTCCTAACTGGACACTAACTAAGTGGGGACCTAGCATAAAAGTCTAATATGGAGTGACACTATATCCAAACTAATTTCCTAGGGTCTTTACACTAGTGTAGGGGGTGGTCCAATACTACAATAACCCAAAACAACACAAAACATTGCAAGTCGTAACTATTCAATAAATAAATCAAACTGTACACTATGTTCCAACAATTTTTTGAGATAGACAAAAAGCTCAATTATACATAAAATAAAGTATCATAATGATACTTGTTAATTATAGAAATTTATACTGATTTTTCTGGGATTTATAAACTCTCATATATTTATTAAAAATTAGCAAACACATGTATCCTGAAAATGAGTTCTATTTTTCCATTTTTATAAAATACCAAAAGTACTTATTAATACTGAAAAAATTATAATAAATTAGCTAAATTAACATAGTATTTAAATACAATTTTCTTCTAATTTTTACAGTAATTAAAATATATATAAATATTCAAAAATAAAAAGTAACAATTTCTGGAAAAATAATTAATTACAAATTAAGGATGATACATAAGCAAAATCTACAGATGATGTCGGATGATAAAAATAAATATCACCAACATGTCCAAAATGGTCAAATTAGCTAGAATAGCCTATCCATAAGTCCAATTTGGATACAGGAGCAAAATGGTAGTTTCGGGTCAAAATAATGTCCGCCGTTGGACACATGTACCGAAAAACGTGTCAGAATAGAAGTCTATAAAACCTAGCAAATTACATGTCCACAAATCCAGAATGATGTTACGAACCAAATGGTATGTCCGAAATAGGATTTCGATGTGCCGATCTCAAAATGACACGTTGACGCGGACATTTGGAATCTGGTTTGCACCGAAATGCGTGCCAAAGCAAATGTCTTCAAAACTCAGAAAATTATATGTCAACGAATCCAGAATGACGATACGAACTCAACGGTATATCCGGAATTGGATTTCGATGAGCCGATCTCAAAGTGACCCGTTGACTCGGAATGTGGGACCCGCTTTGTACCGAAATGCGTGCCAGGGTCCACGTTCTCCAAATCAAGCAAACTTTATATGAAAATATGCCAGAACGACGCCACGAGTCTACTGGTGGTGTCAGAAATTGAATCCGGAGTCCTGGGTTTAAAAATGGAAGTTAACAAGTGCAAATTAAAGAATTCAGACGGCCAACGTTGGCGTCGAATTCGACCAACCAAACGTGCTTATAATGAAACGAAACTTAAAGGAGACAGGAAGAGGGTTATACCAGCTGCGCACAGGACTGTCCAAAACAGTACAATTTAGAGTGTCAACTTTGTGACCAGTTTTGAGGTATCAAACGACGAAATTAACGGACGAAAATTGAGGGAAGTGAAGTGCTATATACCGATATTGTGACGGAGCAAGGAGTTCACCGATCCAACTGTCGGATCTCCCAAAAAACACATGCAAAGTTGCTGTGATGGGACACGAATTTTGAGTTCCAAACTCGCGTGCGCCGACGGGATCCCGTTCAAAATGCACGAATAGCCTATTCTGCGCATCCAAGAGGAGCGTGGTGGCCATGGGGTGGCTCGTCGGAGGTCGCCCGGGCGAAGGGGTCACGGGGGCTGCCCACGCAGCGGTGCACGACGGTGCATGGCGGTGCACGGCCGCTGCTGCTGCAGCACACTGCGCTGATGCTACTGCTGCATGGCCTGCTGCTGCTTGCTGTGCGCGCGTGCGCGGTAGCGAGCGGCGCGGCTGCCCGGCGGTGGTGGCCGCGGCGGCGGAGGCCCGACGAGGGTGATGACGTCGGTGATGGTGGTGGAGATGGTGTGGGGGTGGTGGTGGTGCATGGTTATGGAGAGGATGGTGGTGATGAGGATGATTGTGGTGTTGGTGTTAATAGTAGTAGTGGTGATGATAATAATGGTGATGGTGTTTTTTTAAAAAAAGAAGAAGAAGTGAAGTAGAAAAAGAAGGAGAATGGAGGTGGTGTCGGCTATAGATGGGGGGGTTTGGCTGTTGTAGTGAGAGGGAGAGAGAGAGTTGATTATTTAAGTGTGTGTGTGTGATATAAAATATAGAAAGAGAGAGAGAGAGAGAGAATGAGAATAGAGAGAGAGAGATATTTGAGAGAGTGAGAATAGAGAGAGGTCGGTTGGGGGGTGTGAGCTGGTAGAGAGAGGGGAGGGGGTAAGGTGGTGTAAAGTGAGAGAGAGAGAGATATATATGTTTATATATATATATATATATATATATATATATATATATATATATATATATATATATATATATGTATATATATAGGATATTTGTAAAGTAGAGAGAGAAAGTGATATTTCCAAAATACAAAAAAGAGAAATATTGTGTGGGGTATTTGGACAGTCATGAGAGGACAACATGGAGCTTGGGTTCGGGTTCGGTCGAGCCGGGTCGGGTCGAAATCGGACAGGGTGAAATAATTGAATTAAATAGGTATTTATGATCACGGGTAAATAAATAATATGCTGGGACTCCAATAAATGGGACACAAGCGTCATGTGGGTAGTAGGCTTCATGTGGGCCACGTCCATACTTTGGGTCGACTAGGTTGGATCGATGTCGGGTCCCGAAATTAAATTAGAAAATAAATCAGGTTTTACGGTAGATAATTAATCAGCCTAAATTGACCCGAAAATTGTGCGAAGAAAATAAAGCACAAAATAGAGTGTCTGAGTGGGATACGAAGGTCATGGGTGAAGAGCGTCTCGAGTAGATCATTCATAAGAAGTTGGTTCTGAGAAAATGATTGGTCTGATGCTCCTAAATTAAAACTCACGGTAACGTGCAAACGATGATCAAAGATAAAAGTGGGAATAATTATTCAACGATTAATTGGTCTAAGTTGACCCGAAGTTGCGTGATACAAAAAGAGCACAAAGGAATGAGTTCAAGTGGGACATGATATATCAAAACGAAGATAATCTTGTCTACTACAAAACTCGTAAAGAGGGTTTACAGAGATTGGCATCCCTGACGCTCCAGAAGTCAAAGTTACGAAAAGGAACATTAATGATCACAAATAATTAAATAATAAAATATTTATCAAAAATAATTCATTTAGAAAATTTAAAATAACCATGAAATTCAGGGGGCTTACAAGTAGCCCCCGAGAAAAGATCGCGATCCCTCTTGGGCTTCAAGCCCCACTCCCGCTCTACCTTACGGGCCTCCGCATAGATCTGGGTATAAGTCTCATAAAAGGAGGGAATAAGGATTTTGATATCCCAGGTCAGCCCCTCCCTGAAACGGCTCGCCCTGATCTCCGGGTCACGAACCATGTACTCCGCGTATCGGCTCAGACGGCCGCCGAACTCTGCGGCGTACTCCTCCACAGATAAACTGCCCTGCTGCAGATCCTGGAACTGCCTCACCAGTGGCCCTCCCCAGCAAGGGCTGGCTCATTCCTGAACCAGGTGCGTGCAATGTCTAGCAACTGCAAACCTACCGCCTCGACCTTCAGGTCGTTTGCGAGGTGGGAGGCCCTCATCTGCCGTTCGATATCCTCGAGCCAATCATCGGCATAGACCACACCCTCGATCCCGCTAAAGTCACAGGGTTCAAGCTTCTTGAAGTCCTGAATATCTCCGTACCTCGGACGTGCCCCATGATGTGGAGCCCTCTGCTCCACGGCTGCAAGGGCCAACTGATGGGCATCCTGCATGCCCTGACGCATCGCGTCTGTCTGCCTCTGCTGAGCCTCAGCCTGGGCTCTCTGAGTCTCCAGCATCTACAACTGGCGGAGGAATCCGCTGTGTAGGAGGAGAAAGAGCGCCCACATCCACCACTGGTACTGCGGCCAAAATAGTCGTAGCAACCCTGGGCCAGCCCTCGAAATTGGCGGAGGAGCGCCCCCAAGAGCTGCTGCCGACACCCCGACTGCAACAGGAGTGTCTGGATCAGGTCCGCGAGTCATAGCATACCTCTCCACGTCTGCGGACTCAGGATGCTGGGACCTGGTTTGCACCATCCTGAAGATAGAATAAAGGAAGGAAATCAATATGGCATATAAAATATTATATCAAGGAGGACAATTAGAATATAAAAATTAATATCAAGAAGGACAGTTAAAAGATCAGCAAGTGAAAGTTTTTCTATTTTGTGATTGAGTAACTTAGCTTATAGCCTATCCTAGATACGTACCGCAGGCTCGTAACAGCACTCTAAGTCGAGCGCCACTACGACATCGCACTAATTGTGACTTTCGACCTGTATGGGCCACCACTAAAAATGTGTCACGACCCGCACCCTAGGTAGGGGCACAAGTGCGTGACAACGCCAGCCTACACCATAAAAATGGCGTAGAACGCTGTAGGTCTACTAGCCAACAAAATAGTATATAATGACCTGCCATCTCCGTACGGAGGTATATAATATGAAATACTGATAAACTCAATCATAATCTAGAAGGAAGAATCATGGCACGAAAACTAGATAGATAAAAACCACAAGTCCAATATCCAGCTCAACAACGAGAGAGAGACACAAAGTAATATAGTTATACAATCCTAAAATATAATAAAATATGCATAAGTAGCAAGCTGGAGACAAGGTCCAGTCCAAAAAAACTCTAACTAAGCAATAGGTAAAGTCTCGTCAGGCGGAGCTAAGTTCTGCTGAGCCAAGGTCTCCAAGTCTAAGTCCACTATGTCATTCGGACCGTAGTAGGTACAGTATTCCTTCTCATCAGCATCTGTAATATTTTGTCAACATATCCAGTCAGGATGGAACGAGTACAATCAACTAACAACAGTTCACAAGATATGACAAAAGCTATAAGACTGTAAATAGAGAGTATATACAAGAAATCATGGAATGTACATGTGAGTATCATGGCATGGTAAGTTATAAATCTAGAGCTAGAACAAGGCAAGTAAACTAATCATGGCATATACAAGAATCAAGAATCATCTATCTAGGTGTGTGAGTACTAGCTACAATATATGGACGGCTTAGGAACTTGCACAATAGTAACAGGCCTGGCTAATCATACGTGGGGTGTATGATCAATACTCACAATCAATAGGTGCATAATGGGTGCACAATGGACTTTGACCATATATCTACACTAATACTCTCCGTCCCCGACTGGTAGAGTGGATCCAAGCAAGACACGTTACGACACGGGATTCTGCGAGAATGGAGCAAGTCTCCTCGAGAATCGGTGTCCATATACTGCACAAGAACTACAAGGGGGCTTGCACAATACATACCAAGATAACGAGGAATAACATCTCATGTCGAGATCCATGAATACCAATCCGTGTGACCAATGTGTCGAGAACAAGCATATCTACACTAATTACATGAATTATAACAATCATCCTAAATTGGAAAAGTTATCAGAGAATATACTCGCCTGTAATATGATGGATAAGTCGATTGAGTCCAAGAACAGTGCCTCGAGGACCTATAGATGGAATACTGTATCAATATAATGGTTTGGAAGTGAAATTAAGATATACTGGTCAAACTAGGTCAGGACACGTCAAACTAAGTCAATCTAGGTCAAACAAGGTCAAACTAGATTGTACAGGGTCAATCTAAGTCATATTAGGCCTAACAAAGTCAAACTGGGTCAATACAAGTCAAACAAAATTAAGTTAGGTCGATTTAAGTCAACAGTTGACTTATAGTTGACTTTTGGTCAACTGGTCAACTCTGGTCAACCCTAGGTCAACTCTAGGTCAACTTTAGGTCAAACTTGACTAACGTTGACTAATAGTTGACGTTGGGTCAACTGGTCAAGTTTGGTCAAGTTCTAGCCAATTTTAGGCTTCAGTTGACTTTTGGTCAAAATAGTCAACCGTGGTCAACCAAGGTCAAAACTAGTCCAAGTCCACTATTCCTAACCATTACCAACCATAATATCCTAATTTTAGCTATATCTTAAAGTATTAAACTAGGGGTGGGCATACGGATCCAGGACCCGCGATTCCGACCCGGTCCGAACCGTATATTAGTCAAACGGGACGGTTCCTAAAATTTAAAATTTAAAACGGGGCGGGCCGGGGCGGGTCGTGTGACACTAACGGGGCGGGGCAGTCCTATTTTCAAATAAACGGGGCCCCGAACCGACCCGTTTCTAGGAGTATGATTTTTTTATTTATCAATTTTGTTTTTTTATATTATAATTTATAAATAATAGCACACGTTTATTGTTTAGTAAACAAATTTTAGAAATTGGAAAAACATACTTGTTTTGTTCTTCTAGATAATAAAACATGTGTAAATGTTTACTATTCTATAATTTTTGAATTTTTTTTGATCCGTTTGGACCCGCGGGTCGGCTCGGTTTGGACCCGTTTCGAACGGGTCGAATCCGTATCGTTCCAATATTTTTTGGACCCGTCCCACCCCGCCCGCCAATTAACGGGTCCGGTCCGGATCCATAAATTTAGACCCGGCCCGCCGACCCGTGCCCATCCCCAATTAAACCCATATGTGTGAAATGGGTATTATCCTTACTTAACCCATTACCCTTCTACTCTAGTACTAAGGCCAAGTAGCTTTTACCTTAGGAGTTTCACTCCCGGCTTCCTAGGGTAGTAGGATACGCCTACACTATCATTACCTACCAAGCTTCCTAGCTAAAGTGGACATCCAGTCCATCTTACGGTCCATGTTGTTGATTACCCATTATCTTGAGTATCGAAGATACTCAATGATATCGTGTGATACCATCCTCCTAATCCTACACGAACACCCCGATTTTAACTTAGGAGCCTACCCACAAAATCTAATTTACATATCTAAGTACCATCTCAAATTTGGACGCGTTTCGACACTCCTAACTCAAAATCACCCTTTCACTCACCCTCCACTATCTCCTACTTCTCTCTATAGTTAAACTCTAACCCACCAATTTCTAACTTTCTAATCCCACTCCACACCCACTCATAGGCTATTTTTAGGGATATATATGGTTATATATAGGAGTATATATGTATATATATAGGGGTATATGGTATTTATTATAGGGGTTAAATGGGGGGTCAAAGGGGGCTATTGGTGGGGCTTATTTGATACTTTTTGCTGCTGTTATTGCTGCTCCTATGGCTGTTTTTGCTGCTGCTGCTATAGATGCTGTTTGGGGGGGGGGGGGGGGGGGGGACAGCAGCCCCAAACCCCCCTGCCGCGTTGTTTCCCTCTTCTTTCCCTTCTCAC
>JANAVB010030817.1:13838529-13891320 GCA_029216955.1 Iris pallida | reverse complement strand
CAAAATACTAAAATACAAGGAAAAAGAGAGGTTAGAGAAGGAATTACACCTCTTGGAAGTTAGATCCCAAGGTTAAACCCAATAGGACTCGAATCAGACATGAGAATCCCTAGAAATTGGACTCTCCTCCTTCTTCCTTGCTCCCTACCAAGCTAGCACCCTCTCCTTGAAGATTGATGGAAAGGAAGGAAATGGAAGAATTTTGGAGATGAATCAAATTTAGGTTTTGGTTTTGGGGCAGAACACAAGGGGGAAGAAATTTGGCAAGTGTGGAAAGTAGGATGAACAAGAAGAGAGGGGTGGCCGGCCATGTATGGGAGGGTTGGAGGCTTTGGCAATGTCCAAAATGCCCTCCAAGCCTCCTTAGGCAAAATTGACTTAAGCAATTTTTCGGGTTGGAAAAGCCAAGTTAAAATCTACAAATTGATCGATTAAGTCATGGAGGAATTGTTTAAAAGTACCAGACTAATTTGTAGATTTTATGGGCCTTGTCTAACTTAAAATTGGGTCCCGATCAGAGTCTAAGCTACCCCGGGTCTCCGATACAAGTCGGAATGAGCTGAAATTCGAACCTGACTCTAAAAATACCCAAATAATATTATAATTAAATAAAAATTTCTAAAATTCCCAAAATGCAAAAAGACCATTTACCCCTATTTGTGAAAAGTGGGAGTGACAAACGGCGTGGAGATCCTTCCCGTCTTATGGCGTCAACGTTTGTGGTTTATACTTGGGAGTATGACCACTTTGTTCCATTCGAGGGGGTATGGTTGCGGGATCCCCATCTTCTTGATCTTCCTATCTATTCATTGACTTGAAGCGTTCACGCAAGTCCTGATCTCTCAACACGTCCTTCGTGGAACTTGGAGTCGGAGAAGGTAGAACAGCCTGGAGTTGTACATTTGAAGGTTCTGATACCCGAGGTGCTTCGTGGCAATCGGTATTCAAGGATGCTCGTTGAAGGGGCACACTGATTTCCCGTTAGCTCCTGGGTCCGGATTGGGGGGCGCTCTGCCAAAGCTGACCGTATCTCGAACACTGCTTGAGTCAGTATTTGTATAGAGGCAGAGAGGGTTTTGAGTCCTCCCTCCAAAGATACATGCACTGAACGAGGTCTGCTGGTGGAGCATCTGACTCCGTATCACCACCTCCCATCATGTATACTGTCATGACGTGACTGGAAGTGGAGGATCGTTTGAAGCTTCGCTTTCAGCCTTGCTCTCTTGTAGAAGAGTCGCTTCTCCTGAGTGTATGAGTGAGCTGTCATGCTCCAGAACCAGAATACTGGAGAGCGGGGACATACATAGCCAGCTACGTATAATAAAATAAAATCCGCCTCACTATACGGTCATGGCTGTCTAGATATATGAGGTTTAACTACAATCCATCAGTCTCCTATGGTCAATAACAAGCCTAAATGTCTCAATCTCAACAAGCAAGTAAAGTTACAAGATGTAAGATCACCAAATATACAATAGTAAGGCGTCCCAAACATTACATATTCAGCTGATCATGAAGCTAGTCGTTACAAAATGTGATGAATAGCAAGAGTTTAGTCATACATGATCAACCCTAGGATCTGTCAATTATGTACAGCCCGTAGGCAGACAGTGAATAAGTGCAATACGAGCTAACACGTGCTCGACGCTAAACGCCTCAAAAAAATATTTTACAATAGAGTGGAAGAGCCAAAATAAACCCATTCGTTGCCAGGGTTCCGTCTAGTGGTCACCATCTGGCTGGAAAGTCGGTAGATCCTTAGGAGCTGCTCCGGTATCTGGCCATACAAAACCAGCTGGTCAGATCCCAGAAGAGCAAGTGCCACAAGGAGGCTTC
Source organism: Iris pallida (assembly GCA_029216955.1). NCBI lineage: Eukaryota > Viridiplantae > Streptophyta > Magnoliopsida > Asparagales > Iridaceae > Iris > Iris pallida. The sequence goes on along the minus strand of JANAVB010030817.1, from coordinate 13,889,484 downwards.
ACTTAGGAACTCAAACCAGCAATTAGCACAAGAATATAATTACATATAAAAGACAGTAATTAAGGAAAAGCATGACAGGTGATATACGATGAGATAACCATGAGACTATTCAGATAACCAGGTTACAACCCGTAAACCAAACAAGGATCGAGGTTGTACCCTTTGTCTGAACAGAACTTGGTTTCTCCCATAATTTATCGGCAAGATAAATAAGAAATTAGAACATATACAATCTTGTACAAGATCAAGACAAGACTAGACAGATTGAACTCCATCCAATTTTCACGGCCCCAAGCAATAAGTACGGTTTGATACTTTAACTAACTAGGTTATCACAGGCCTAGTTACTAGCAAGATGCAGCGAGATTATTCCAACAACCACAAGCCTACAGACCATCCAGGTTACCCAGGTCAATATTAGTACAATAAGGGTGCAACACATGACAGTGTGCTGGAAATGTGCCCTATTCGTCGACAGGCTTATAGATTCCAAGTGCGTCCAGGTAACAGGATTGCCTGTAGCTGGAAGATCTCTTCATGACTATTGGATTATTCTAGTTATTAGCCTTAGTCAATTTACTGTAGGTACCCCTGACTGTGGTACTCAGGAGTTTCTGTCCTAGCATAATACAAGACAAGACGGGTTTATTTGTACAAGCACAATCGTCCACAGTGTCCAGGTTTTATACTTGTCATGTCAGGTTAGCCGTCGCAACAGCATTTCGAGAAATATTATGTCAGGTTTATCATGTCAAGAGTGTGCCACGACGGGCCACTATCATGTCAGGTATATCATGTCAATTATATCATGTCAATTTCACGTCAGTGCGCCACGACGGGCCACTATCATGTCAGGTTTCATGTCAAGTTCACTGTCAGGAGTGCGCCACGACGGACCACTGTCATATCATGTCAAAAGTGCACCACAATGGGTCACCATCGTGTCAGGAAACACACTTAAATTAATGTGGCACAAGCACACATATGATTTAATATTAGCAAGCAAGGACGTGGACTCATGCGGCTCAGGAAAGTTTTCATGCGGCCAGCAATTAATAGTGGCCATGCGGCTAATCAAATATTAAGGCCATGCGGCCAATAAATGCAGTGAGCCATATGCGGCTAACAACTGTTGCATGCAAGCAATTGTATTGTCAAGCAAAGACTTAATGGCCAAGCAAAATGTTTCAACAAATGTTGAATGCAATTGTTCCAAGCAAACAAAATGGCCAAGCCATTAATTAAAGGCCTATGCGGCTCACCAAAGCTTAATGGCCCACGTGGCTATACAAATGCCTAAGGGCCATATGCGGCTCACCAAAGCTTAATGGCCCACGTGGCTATGCAAATGCCTAAGGGCCATATGCGGCTCAGGCATTATCTGATAGCCATGCGGCCAAATATGGCTTAAGGCCATATGCGGCTGACAAGTGCCAAAATAATTGGCCAGATGCAAATGCAATTGGCCATAATATATTAAATAGCCTTAAGGGCCTATGCGGCTACAATACTTAATACATGGCATGCGGCTACAAAGCTGCTAATGGTCCATGCATAATATTATAAAGGGTCCATGCATATTATTACAAAGCTGCTAATGGTCAATACAAATTATATTAAACAAGGCCATAAATATATTAAATACATGCGGCCATGGATTGTTAGCATGCGGCTATTATTAGCATAGCAACTTTAAAACAAAGCTAATAGCATTGCATGCATGCGGCCACGTGAGCAGGTTGATGAGCCATAAGCATTAAATATATGCTAATGCATTAAACAAGCTAATGCATTAATTATTGGCTAATGCAGTAAACATTGGCTAATGCATGCAAACCTATGTTAAATACATGCAAGGCTAACAAATTATTCCTAATGCATGCAAGCCTACGTTAAATGCATGTAAGGCTTTACTCCATGCAAGCAAATGCTAATATTCCAAGCAATATTGCTTGCATGCGGCTACAAATATTCCATGCGGCTAAGTGCAAGTTGTATGCTAATACTAATGCAATAATTAATTGGCCAACAAATGAGTTGGCCATATGCGGCTAAGTACTGTTCCCATGCGGCCAACTTGATTGGCCAAAGGTAATTAATTAATGTATTTCAATATAAAGGCCATGCGGCCAACTTATTAAGGCCAGCAAGGCTAATGGCATTGCATGCCCTTTTCATGCACAAAAGGCCAAGCAATTAATGCCTTATGCGACCACCATATAAAATTAAATGTAAGTACAGTGCATATGCGGCTACAATTGTTTAATGGCCATGCAAACCACAAATTCCATGCGGCCAAGCAAGTGATCAGCCATACGGCCAATTCAATTAAATGGCCATGCGGCTCAGCACAAAATGTTGCATGCGGCCAAGAGTGCAATTAATGACTCCCATAGAGAACATGTCCATGGAAATACCATGGCCTCCATGCTCCACCAAACAACAATAGGAACCCAAGTCCAGACTCCCGTAGGTCAAATTTGGACAAAATAGAATTCTCTACAACATGGAACCATCAACTAGCAAAAATATACAAGTTTGATAGATCAAAACTCCTGAAAACCGAAAATACCACAAGGCTAGATTTACAAGAAATTAACCATGGAAATGAAAAATGCTAAGTACTAAGTGGGTTAGAAACACGTGAGGAAGACAATGGAACAATAAAAATGGACTTCCTCCATGAAGCAAGATGCACTTGCCTAAGCTCTCCACTCTCTCAGGTTGGTGGAGAAGAAGAAGTTATGGAAAAAAATTAATGAGGAGAGAGAAAAAGGAGTGGATTAATAAATGAAGGTGGTGGGGGTAGGTAAGGGTTCTCCCCTTGGTTCATGATGAACCAAGGCAAACCAAGCCTAGCCGAACCAACCCAAAATAAACCAAGCCAAGCCGAGCCACACCAGGATGAGCCCAAAATAAGCTAAACCAGGATCAAGACAAGCACGACAAGTCTAACTACAGGTCGGGATTCCGTATACGTATACAAAATACATAATACGAATCACGGGCTTTACAGATGCGCCCCATGATCCAGTTTTAGCGCCTGAAATGCGTCCAGATCATAAGTAGGAGAGCAACACGTATTGCAAGTGGAACCCACTTTATGCGCATAGCCCACGTGGGCGCATGGGTTTGACACTGCAAGATTTGTCCCCTAACTTGGTTCCAGCGCATGAAATGCACCCAAGTAGAAGGGAGACTTTGAGAGTTGACCCATTCCGGGTGCCAAAGCACCTGAGTCAACCCTGTACAGTTTACCATCAACTGTGCGTATGACTTTCAATGCATATTTCTGGTTTCGCTGCTAGCATAGCACGTTGATGGAGCATAGCTCGTGCCGCCTTGGAGTTCTTCGTACTAGCCCGCGAAGGCGCATAGTACTCAGAATCTAATTTTTTCTCGCCTTGACAGCGAGTAAAGAACTTGCAGCCAACCCAAAAGAAGAGAAGAACCACTGCAACTTTTTATGGCTCGAACAGGCTCCCTAGATAACGGGTTCCCTTTTCTTTATTTATTTTGGAGCCCTTTTCAAAGGAGGCAAGAGGGCTCTATATATAGAGTGGAATGAGACCTCTCTTCTTTCTTCTTTCCGATGTGGGATTAAAAGCAATATTCCTCTTTTTTCATGCTTTTACAGTGACTAGTGATTTAGAGTACAAAGTCAACATGTGAACGGCTGGATTTGCACATGGATATACTAAAGTGGCACATATGGTTATACTACTTTGGATTGTTCATATGACTATTTATACTCCCCCATACCCCAATCAATACACAAGGATCCAGAAAAGTTATGTTACGTACATGATTTTTACATGAAAGCCTATAGATGGGTGTACATGAAGTATACATGAGGGCTCAGAACTGAGTGCACATGAATTCCACATGAAGGCCCATGAAGGGTACACATGAAGTATAGGTTATACATGAAATACACGAAAAACATGACCGAACATGAGAGCACATGAGAGTACACGAGCGAGCATAAAAGATTATGAAGCACATAAGAAATATGAATAACATGAGAGCGAGGAATACATGATGTACATAAAACACATGACATGATGTATCAGATGCTCCCGAGGGGGATAACATCTCAATGTAGGGATCCATATAGTACCAACCCGTGATAATATCGTGACAGCATCAAATAAGGTAAACTAGAGCAGGAATATAATCCTAAGCAAGTTATGAAATGATCAGAGAATGTACTCGCCTGGTATTTGAATAGCTGTGAGAATATACTGTCCGAGATGAGGTATCTGACTCCTATTTAGAGCAATACAAGTCAAGATGTATACAGGAAATGATAAATGTAATCTACAATGCATCTGCATGCTGTCTAGGTCAAACTAGACTAAAGTTAACACTTGGTCAACTCTAGTCAACCATACTAGTCAAACTAGGTCAACTAGGCCAAGTCCTAGCCCAAAAAATCTAACAAGTCTCACTAGGCCTAACCAATCTAGTCTAGAAATCAAATACAAGCACAAGCCAAACCAAGCTAAGCTAATCACACACAACATATATATGGAGAGATAAGGGTGAGTGAACACGTAGGAAAATGGGCCAAGTGCAACATGCATTCAATGTGAACTAGTGTCATAGTGATAGTGTCAACATAGTGTTGTAGCAATGTGTAGAGACATAGTGTAAGGGGTACATGAGGTAAGTATAGAATTTATGTTAACATAGAACATTGCATCACCTTACATACAACTTGCATTTTACCTTCATTCATTCATGCATTCATACTTGCATAATATCCATTCATACATGTCTATATACATTGTATCCTATATTGCATCACCACTAACACTATAGTTACATTGCATATTGTATATTTCTTCATGCATTGCATTCATGTATACATTACATACATGCTTACCTACATACTTGCATACATATATGCATAAATACATATAGATTCATGATACATATATTATTATACATAATAACATATATATATATATATATATATATATATATATATATATATATATATATAAAGAGGGAAAGGCCAACAAGTGTGTGTAGGAGTGTCTACATATGATGTGAAAAACAAAGTAAAATGTGTGTGACAGGACATATCATCAAGGTGTGAATGAAATTGAGAGAGGGACTGATTTCAGTCTCAACAGTGAGTATGTGTACATATGAATCCTATTGTAACCATCTCAACTGTAAAATAAGAGAATCGACATGGAAATTACCCAACCAAATGGTGGAACCCATGACAGTTCAATCTCAGGTTTTTGCAGGAACTTGAGTCTCAGGTTTCCAGTTTTGTGTGTATATGTGATATGTGTATGGGGTAGATTGGTGAGTGATACATAGGAAACTGAAGTTAATGCAATGAGTGACAGGACTATAGGTTAACAGTGAGCAATGTGGCAGGAACATTCTCATGTGTGTGTGCGTAAAAGGTGTATACATGAGTGCCCATGTCAAAGTGATAGCAGTATATGACTGAGTGTGTGTGTGTGGTGAATAAGAGTGTGAGTGTGTCAAAAATTAGTGCAAGTGTATTCAGTTAACAGTGCTAGCTTTAGGGAATTTTAGTTGATAGTGAATCCAGTTTAACATTTGAAATCAGTGTGTAACAGTGACATGTGTGTGTGTAACATAGATGGGAGGACAGTTTACTTAGCAGCTAAATGATGCCGAAAACCCCATTCAAAATCCCATAATCCTTCACAATCATGAAGTCTAACATGTAACCAAGGTTCAGACATAGGGGAATCAATAATGTTGCAAAAAATTAGTTTAGAACTCATTAATTTCAGAAAGAATCCAACAGTGAACATGTATCAGTCTTGACAGTTCAATCCAACCAAATGCAAATTTCGAAAACTAAAAATCTATGCTAATCACAACCTAACATATTAGCTAATTTCAGATGTATTTAAGTGAATCTATATTCAACTAAACCCACAAATCCAACAGTGAATATACATTTAATCCCTAAAACCCGACTGCCAGTTAAGTATCAGGAATATAGGAATTTCCCATATCGAATTAGAAAAACATAGTAAAATACCCAATCAATGGTTGGTAATCCCTGTGTCACATGTGGTTTTTTCCATCAGACAATAATGTGTCAAAAATATGGACACAAACGTGTCCAATCAAAAATAAGACTAAACCACAGAAACTGTGTAAAGACAGCGTGGTCGAGCGGTGTCGAGCCCTCGTGTTCTCGACATAAGACGACACGTGTCTCGTACTTGTGCACAGAGGTTCGCCTAGGGTAGGGTTACCCACGTGGCACCCTGCACCATGATGAAGTGTCGCCGTGTCGTGTCAAAATGTGCGTATCATAGCACAAAAACCAGACTGAAACAAACCAGTGCACGACTGTGCGTGTCCAGTGCGGGCGGGATTCCACCGCGTGTCGTGCATCATTTGCTCCTAAATTTTGGGAGCATGATGATAGATAGTGCCCCCTCCTCCCCACAAAATTTCGTGTCCCCACGTATCCTATACAGTAAGTTATAGGGCCCGATAGGCAGGACACTGAACCTAGTCTCGTGCAGCGTGTCCAACGTCAAAAACTCGACACAAAATGACACATAACAAATTTTAGTCTTCACAAAAATTCACATACACATATAGATCTAGGGATCTATGTAATTAGTTTTACAAAACACGAAAATAAATTCCTAAGAGGCATTTTAACAAACACCTAACCTAGCAATGGATACGTGTCCGATACGGACACCAAATGGACACGAAATTAACCCAAATTTCAGGAATAGCTAGGGGACTCCTAGATTTAGCCCTAAATGTAAAGAAAACTGAATATTAAGACAATTTGTGGAGTTTTACCTATAGGTGCAAATAGCATGAAAAAGCTTCAAATGAGGGGTGTTCTCCTTGATAGCCAAATGCTCCAAATTGATTCAAGGCTGAGATTACTCTCCATGAACAGCAAGAAGAGGTTGATTAGATTTATATGCAAAAGATTTGGGTCAAAAAGGATTAAAAATGAGGAAGTTATGAATTAGGGAAAATTGTTATATACCTCTTTCTTCAATTTGTTGAAATATCACAAAGAGGCAAGAACAATCAATGAGGAGATTATTTATAGGGAAGGGTGCCCTAGTGGCTGGTCATAAAGTGAAAGTTAGGGTTAGGGCTTCATGCTATGGGCCATGGGCTTAAGTCATAAGTCATGAAGTGATTAAATCACAAGTCATGAATTAAAATCATAAGTCATGAAATGATTTCACTTAATCTTAATCCTCCTATTTCAAAACTAGTTTTAATAACTAAAATAGGTTAACTTAAGTTAGACTAGGGTTACCATAGCTAGGATTAGCTTCTAGGCAAGTCTACAAAGTCTCAATAAGTAAAAGTCAAATTCAACAACCATCAATCCAATAATTAATCAAATTATTCTAATAAGTCAAAATGACCAAATTACCCCTAGGCTAAAAATAATAAATAAAAATCTCAATCACATGGTTAGGCTCTAGGACAGACAGTCTCTAGGGTTTCACTAGCTACACATCAAATCACAAGTCATGATTTTTAAATAGTTTTAAAATGATTAAAAATCACCAAAAATTATATTATTATTTAAATATCATAATTAAATAATTAAAATCATAAAATTTTAAAATTACCCTTATTTAGAAAACTGGGTGTTACATTTATGGGTGATTGCTTTAGATTGTGGATTATAGCGACGTAATTGTAGCCTTCCTGTATCATCTCTATTATCATTATAGAGCATGATTTTGGTTCCTCTATTTTATTGAAGAATATAGGTTTTTCATCTTTCTTTCAAGACGGTACTAAGAAGTACGACTCTCGTATTGAATCCAATGATACCACATTTCGCAGAGATGACACAACTCCTATCATAAGTGGTTTAAAGCTATCTAGCATATCCAAATAGCATTGAGTATAGTAAAAGATATCAGTATACTGCAAAGGAGATGCTTTATTAATTTTTACACCATCATTTACAGTAGGAACTTTAGCCTTAGCAGGCTTAGTCAGATTGATGACAAGAGGGGGAGAAGAACGAGAAGGAGAAGGGGGCTTCTTACGACGAAGGTCGATCATAAGCGGCTTAGAAGAGATGAGCTCCCTTTGTTCCTGACTATCACCAATAGGCTGCTTCTCATGGGAAGGAAGATAGATAGTCAGCGGTTTGGAAGACTGAGGACAGGAAGTACGTCATTTGACAGGAATCACCAGAGTATTATTCGGCACATTTTTCTGTTCTTTATCTGTGTCCATTGCCAGTACCACCTTCATGAATTCCTCTTTGTACATACGAGAATCGTTGCAGTATGCTTCAACTTCTTTGAAAGGATTCAGATCTGCAACCTCTTTTTGGACTTTTCCATTACCATCCACATATTTAAAATATTAGTGGAGAGTAGAAGGTACAATATTGTGTTCATGGAGGAATATGGTCTTCCTAACAAAGCATTGTATGAGCCATGATTGTCAATTACATAGAACTTACCTTTGTACGAAGATTGCCAATTTGAAGTTTTAGGCGTATCTTCCCCAAAGGTTCACTTCTTCCTTGATTGAACCCCAAGATGGTAGTGATTGTTGTAGAAAGGTTATGCACTGGGATCTTCAAAGCATCTAGTAAAGACTTCGGCATGATACTAAGAGCAGACCCTGGATCAATCAAAATACGATCAACTTTTATGGTGTCCACATACTCCGTAAAATAGAGAGGACGATCATGACGATTGTCTTCTAACAACATGTCATCTTGTGTAAAAGTAATGTTAGGCATTAGTTCAAATATACTATGACAATGTTCACAGCTGACTGGCTCCTTTTCAGGTTTCTTGAGAAGAGTAAGATAAGCGTCAGCCTGCATCAAGGCTTCACTTAACGTCTCTCGAGTTTCTTATGAGAGACGTAAGAGTTCAAAGATTGAGTATTGGCCAATTGAGCCAATATGTCAAAATTGTATAGCTTTTCAAGTCCAAGAGATGAGGACTTCTTCAGTGCTTTGTCAAAGCAAATATGTGCTTTTTCCTTGTCCGCTGATGTTGGTTTAGGAGGAGTTGGATCCACCACTGGCAGGAATGTAGATGGTATATTCTCAGCAGGAAAAGATGATGTAGGAGGAGCATCAGGAGATGGGGCAGGATTCTCTTAATTTTTGGAATATTCCCGAAGATAGGGTTTCCCAGATCTAGTGTCCATTAGAATTTCTTCTTCTGCTACTGGTTCAAAGGATACCATGTTGCAGCTTTTAGATTTAGCTTTGGAGTGCTTCTTTTGCTTAGAAGAGGAAGGCGTTTCAAAATCTGCCACCAGATCTAGGTGAATCCACCTAATCTCTCCTCTGTCAGTTGATAGTGGAACAAGACCTTCATTTTGGGAAGGTAGGAGATTCACGATCTCGAAAGTAGTCCTTGGAATGGGGACAACACCATCTTGCATAAGTTGTGGTGGAAAATCACCAAATTATAGAGAAACCACATTAGCAGTCACCGCCATTTCATTCTGCTGTAGAGTAATTGCTCTAGAGTTGACCAACTCCTGGATTTTGCCTTTGAGCACGTAGCATACACTGGTTGGATGCCCTATAAATCTGTGATAAACATAATATTTAGGGTGATCAGTTTTACCTACTTCTTTTGGCCGTTTTGCCTCTGGCAGTTGAAGTTTATTGCTTTTGATCAAGCAATCAAAGATGCTCAAAGTATCATCTTCGTCGAAAGAATACTCTTCTTTTAGACGAGGTGTCTTCTGCGGTGGTGCTGATGGAGTAGATGCTGTCTGAGTGACATTGACAACCAAAGACTCTTTGCCTTTGAGATTGATGGCCAGTGTTTCTTTACCCTTGTGGTTATTCTGGCGATTATTACCCCCGGGTATAGAATGTTCGTCTTGGTTAGGATGAGTCATCTGAACTCCTAACTGTTTGAACTTTTCGGCACTGACCTCTGTCGCCTTGGCATTCACAATAAAAGAAGGCCAATCTTGAAATTGTGTAGATCCCGTCCACATACTGATAATAGGCAACAAGTTTAATTTACAGGTGTCTATCGATCATTACAGCAGATGGAGTCTCTAAAGGCATTTTGAGTGGCTCTCGGCGGAATCTTTCAATGAAACTCTCTGTGGATTAATTATGTCTTTGCTTGATCTTAATGAGGGCCGACATCGTCATGTCGTTGACTCCCTCATAAAATCGTTCCAAGAATATTTGCTTGAAACCAGCAAAAGAAGTTATACAGCCATCTGGCAAACTACGATACCAGTCGTATGCTGTGCCGGCTAAACAACCGACGAACACTCTGGTAAGGAGAGCATCATTTGGCTGTAATTGGTCAGTCATCACTTCAAAGTGATTAATGTACTGACTAGGAGAAGTGCTGCCATCAAACAACATAATGGTCAAAAGCTTGTATTTAGGAGGGAATGGAACCTCCTTCCACTCTGTAGGATACGGTTGCTTTATGTCTAGTCTTTGTAGGCCATCCTTCTGTTTAAAGGTCTCAAACTGAATGCGTAAGAGTTTCACAGCCTCATTAGCATCCCCTGATGTTTGGGAATTGATAGGCTGGTTAGAATTGTTGGAAGGAGAAACAACATGGTAATTACCACCCCAACGGCCCCAGACTGACTGGGATCAGCTTAAACTGGTATAGAAGCAACTTGAGGAGGTGGTACCCCCAGACTAACAGGTACAGAAGATGCTATAAGCTTAGGATTTGTAGTAGGATTTATAACCGATGGCACTGTATGTTGAGCCACGATTATAGTGTATTGCGACCATCTCAGCCATGGTCTTCAATTTGTCCTCTAGTGCAACAATTTGTTGCTCCTGACTGGCTGAAGTAGAGGCATCTTGATCTTCTGTAACGGTATATGCCGTCACTTCTCTTGCTGCTATTGACGAGATAGTTTGTTCAGAACTTTCACTATCTACGTCAAACTCTGAAAAAAAAGTCCTCTCCTACATGAGCGAGAGGGAGATCTTCTTGATTAAAGACACCTTGGTTCAAATTTTGATTTCTTGACCTGGTGTCACGACCCGCACCCGCTTTTCAGATACGAGACGTGTCCGTGCCAGCCTACGCCGCAGAGTCGGTGGTAGAACGCTGTCAAGTCCGCAAGAAAATACATGCTCAAAAATAAACTTTATTGCTCATTCACATTTCTAAATCTGTTACAATATTTACAACATTTCTAATTAAAAAAATACAAGATTTTACAATTAATAAATATTACAACTGCTATCTATTTTTAGGTCGACCTCAGCATACCCAAGCCTTCCCAGTGCTAAGAGTGATCGCGGCTAAACCTAAAAAATGTTAGTTTTCAGTCAGGAATGGAACAAGTACACAAACCGACGGCAATGTAAAAACACAATAGAATTGACAAGACATGAAAATAACATATGAGGTATAAAAACTGGAAGATAACTGATGACATAGCACGATAGAAAAGTAAAGGAAAAATAAAAGATATCTACCTATGTGGTGTGAAATATCATTTTCTACATTTGAACGCCTAGGGGGTAAATACGGCTCACTGCACGTGTCGTGTGCAGCTGCTATCATGCAAGATTAGACATATTGGGATAGTTCTGGATAGTCCACATGTATACTAAGATATTTCCCCTCCCAACTACTCCGTGTGACGAGCGTGTCAACAAGCAGCAAGATATATATATAGACATGAAATGAAAAGACTACTATGAATCGGAAAGCAATCAGAAAGTGCACTTGTCAGAGGTCCTTAGCTGGAGAAACCAGTAATACTATACCACTCAATGAGCCACAATCAGTCAACACATGTAGAAGTCTCCGGATACTGAAATAAATAGTACCAACGTTCTCAGAATAGTCAAATTAGCTAGGATTACCTGTCCTTAAGTCCAATTCCGGACACAGAGGTAAAACGATAATTTCGGGCAAAAACGATGTCCGCCGTTGGACCCGCTTTACACCGAAAAGCGTGCCAGAGTCAACGGTCTCTAAATTCATCAAACTATATGTCTACGGATCCGGTTTTACGATACGAACCCAACCGTATGTCCAAAGTTAGATTTCGGCGGGCCATGCACAAAATCGTCCGCTGAGTATGACCGTGGGGCCCGCAAAACGGCGTTCTGATTCTACTGTCTCAGAATTGGACCAAACTTGGCATACAGGACCAGAAAAATGATACGGTCCTGTTGGCGCAAGTTTCGTCTCGATCTGACGAGCGTGCACAAACTAATTAGAGAATTTACAAAGTACACGATACGGTGAATTTCGACGGACACACATCAAATTCGTTGCGCACACGCGACCAATTTGAATTCCGTCAAAGCCCACACGACCACGAAGCCGTTATGCAGCTTTTGATGTCTACAGTGCACGACAACGTTGCCCGGTTTGGCAGAACGCACGTCGTATCGAACAATTTCTAATTTTTTAAAACTGTTTTATTGCAGGTTTTTCTCGATTTTCAAATCGATTTAACTCGATGTACATTAGATATAATCAGAATCTAAAAAGTAGAGTTTGAAGATGTATAGGTTATCTTCAAATCTATTCAGATGGATTTCTAAATTAATCAATGGATTGGTGATTAACTGGCTTCCAAAATAGGGTTTGGGACCGGGTTCTATGTCATGTTTGGACTGATTTTCCATCGACTTTACGTAGATTTTCTGGGTCGATCGCACATTTGCAACAGAAAAGAACAGTTGGGGTTTGAAGATGGTCGTGTTGGGGTCATACCTGAGCAATCGGGACAAAGTTTTGTCGACCGAGGAGGGAGATCTTGGATCGCGAAGTTGGTTACTCGCAGCACCCTGCTGCTGTCGCGATCCTGTGTTCGCGCGGCCTGTACGCGCGCGACCACCTGCCGTCGACCGGCGGTGGCTGCGGCGGAGCCCAACCGCCTGGCGGCGCGCCGAGGCCCGGGGTCGGGGCTGGGATTTAGGGTTTTGGGAAGACTCCTCTCCCTGTGCGTTCGGCTATACAAAAATGTAAGTCCTGTTATTGACAGGACTATAAGGGGGGGTCGGGATATGCTGATCTCGTGGGGCTCGGTTGGGCCATTAGCTGGGCTACTCGGGTGTGGGATTTGGGGGAGAGCCCAATGGCCTGGGCTGGCCTCTTTTTTTTTTCCTTTTCTATTTCCTTATATATATATATATATATATATATATTTTATATATATATATATATATATATATATATATATATATATATATTCTATTTCCTTATATATATATATATGTATATGTATATATATATATCTATATATAAATACCTAGGGACACTTGTACATATATACGTATACACACATAAATATATTATATATATATACCCATTTATTTATATATTCTACCCCTATATAATATATAATATTTGTTCCTATATACATATATATCCTTATAACCATACATATATATATATATATATATATATATATATATATATATATATATATATATATATATATATATATATATATATATATATATATATATGGATAAGTATTCCATTACCAAAATACTAATAATAAATTCCTGTATATAGTTTATAAATACGTACATCTATGATATACATATTTATATATCCATACACAAACACCCATATATAATATACTCATTTATACACACAACCACATATTATATATATTTCCTTGATAGAGAATAAAATAATTATAACCATTATTAATAAATAATTTATTTATCTAATAGCCATAATATTGACATTAATAATAATAATAAACCTAATAACATTTGTAATTAAGCCATTAATATATTTCGGTGAACTCATCGAAGACACCATTTATTTGGCTCCAGAAGTTCATACAATTCTTCTAAAACAACATTTAAATAAACTATTATATATTTAGGAAGTATTTGCCAAGTCCTAAAAATAAATAAGAAAATATTTGTATACACATAAAATGTCTACATGGCCGTCCCGGGTTCCACTGCATGTCTACATAGGCTGGGATTTGGTTCGGCTCCAGTTTGGACTAAATCGACACAAGCGGGTTTTCTACAAGTCAATAATATAATTAATAAGTAATTAAACGTTCTATAGGTTTTAAGTCGCAACTTAGTTTGATTTTCCTAGTTAGGACGTCACTATGGCTTGGCCTTCCTTGGCATGGCTAAAATACTAGTCAAAGCACGTCACTGCACTATCCGTGCCATGATTCCTAGTCGTCTTGTACTCCAATTCTTAACCATGGCTAAAACCATCTACCGTAATAATTAATTAAAATAATTATTTATAAATTCTAAAATCACTTATTTAAATCAAATAAATAATAAAAAAAATATTTTGAAAATTTTTGGAAAGGGAGGCTACAAATCTATCCACCTTAAAAATAATTTCGTCCCCAAAATTCCAATTCATAACTATTCCTTAAAAATCACAATCGACTATTACCTTGATCTCTTCAAATTTAATTTCTCCAAAAATATTTTATAACCCTCTCTAGCCATTTGTAATTATGAAATCCCGAGGACTTCTACCCACCTTTGGTCACACTACTCCTCAAACATGGTCACTAAAATATTATAACCTTCTAACTTGTGTCTAATAATTCTACCAAGGATATCTAGGACTTATCTATAATAACAATTTATTCAATAATCAAGCAATATTACAATAACTTAAGAATTTCTGATGAATTCTAGACAGCACGATTATTCGACACCCCGAGATAGGAAGGGACGAAAATCAAGAGTACAGGAAGGCAAGGGAAAATAATCGAGAATGATTTCAAATAGTCCAGTTCTATAGTCCAACTATGGTGGTATGCATGGGTGAGTGTTACTGGGTCTTAATGGGTTCCTTAATTGGACATCAATCGTTGGTTGTATGAACCTTGGATTTCAATCCATATGGATTGGACAAGTTCCCAATGATAAAATTCTTCCTACTAGATCAGGGTATCCTAGAATAGGTTTCTGTCCAAGGGGTTGAGCTAGGTTCCTAAAGTCCAGAATGCGCCTCCAGTGACTTTTGTGTTTAAGTCGCACATGAGGCCTCAATTGGGTGGCACACTAGAGGTATGTGCGTAGTAGACTTCGAGTAGATCACAACCATATATTGGGTTGAAGGAAATGAGTCGAAGTTAAGGCTCTAATGGGAGTCGAAAAGTATACCGGTACTATGGTAAGGGTTATAGCTAGTCCTTTTAACCTGAAAGTCGTATCCCAAAAATAGAGTACAAGGGGACGAGTTTTAGTGGGACACGATATACCTAGATGAAGGTAGACTCGTCTAGATCTTGTATGTAAAATTTGTTGGAAGGTAACAACTGGCCTCGTGCTCCGAATATTAATGACACGGCCGAGGACACAAAATGATCTAAATGGAAAGTGGGAGTCCATGGGGCTGTAATTATCATCCTAGTGGAAAATTATTCTAATCAATCGGTAATCCTCGTATATCCAAAATTTTAGAAGGCTTACAGTCTACCCACCTTAGAGGCTAGGATATGGTGGCAAGGTTCCTGTCACAGGGCTGGCCGATGGTAGCTATACTTGCATATACAACTATCATAGTCATGGGAATACTCTGTATCTATCTATCAGTTACAAGTTTTCGTCTTTCCAATCAGCGAAAGACAAAAACAATAAAGAGTTCAAGCGATGTCGCTGAATACAATTACGTGATTCAAAGGCGAATATATAATTCAAGAGAAATTGTCAAGCAATCGCGGATGAGATCCTGGATATCTCTATATCTCAGTCTACGTAGGATAACTAAATGAAGAGCGAACCAAATGCATCATGGTTGATCAGACCGTAATACAATGATTCTGATTAGACAATATGTTAGCGGGCGTCCCCAATAAACATATGTCTTGAATCAAGCTCGATAAAAGAGTAAGCTTGCAAAACTAGGATGTAATAGCAACATTGGTCAAGATAGTCAAAATATAAATAGGTGAGATTTTTGGAAAGGAGGCACAATAGTTCGAGTTTCGAGAAGGTCAAATCCTTACCTGGTGTTATTGTTTATACAGTCAGCCTATTATCTTCTATCTATTTGGCTTTAGTCGACTAATGGATTATGGAACCCTAAATTCTATATTCTAAGTAAACCTGTTAGTGTCAGCCAATTACCTCGTCAATGGATCACAAGGACCATGGAAGACCAGGTTGGGAGACACGCTATTCAACTGGCAGAACTTTTACTAGTTTTAGCTTTGGGTCTTAGGGTCATACAGGCAGTCCCTATCCTCTATAGTATCCTAAACTTGTAATCACGTCTGAAATCATTTTACCGAGGATCATGCCTCGCCCATATACTCTGACTGTGGTAAACCCTTGGTTCCGTGATTCAGAGGTGATATGCTACCAGGTGCTCTATTCTATATGGGCACAAGGGTATCTAAGATCTAAAGAGGTCAAGGGAACATGGTTTTAGCAATATTTTATAGACTATGATTCTCTGAAATGATTTCAATTCTATGGGTTGTGCCTCGCCATTGTGCTGCTGGCTGCAGTGAACCCACATCTCCACTCTCAGCTAATTTGATGACAGTGTGCTGCTATCTATTATTTGTTAACTAATACTCCTTTAACTATATCCGTAAAAATTTATGAGCTTCTAGAGATCCAAACAAGATGACTAAGAATAAAGCGTAGGTATTTGTCCTATCAGTCACAACACTTAAATTAAAAGATTTAACATGAAGAAAATAACTAAATACGAAAGAAATACAAACATTCTAGTATCTATTTCATATGCATTTTACTGGTTGAGGGAAATCTCGAATCAATCTACCTCGAGATTTCATACGAATAAAAGAATCAGTAATTATAAATCAATTTCTTACAGCAAAATAGAATTTAAGTAGGCAATTCTAATTTATGACATAAGGTTTATATATAATAAAGCAACAGAAAATTAAACAGTTTATCAAAATTAACGCCATAATTCTAGGCAAGCCTAATCATACCAAGCGAATAGTGGATCCTCATTGGATCACATTGTCATATCAAAAGTATAGTGTACCTATAGGGATCTAGCAAGCTATCTAAATTTAATAATTCTGAATAGCATGGCCTATCTAACAACCTTAACTACCCAATAGTCAAGTTAAACAAGGGACTCCTAGTCATTCTCTTAAATCATTTTAATCCTAGTTTGTGAATGAGCATTTCTTAGTCGCAGGCTCGCAATGGTACGACGAATATGGTACCACCACGAGTTCGCACAATTTGCAAAAACGGACCTCTATGGGCCACCAAAAAAACTTGTCACGACCCGCACCCGCTTTTCGGATACGAGACGTGTCCAAGCCAACCTACGCCGTAGAGTCGGCGGTAGAACGATGTCAAGCCCGCAAGAAAATAAATGCTCAAAAATAAACTTTATTGCTCATTCACATTTCTAAATCTGTTACAACATTTATAACATTTCTAATTAAGAAAATACAAGATTTTACAATTAATAAAATATTACAACTGCTATCTATTTCTAGGTCGACCTCAGCATACCCAAGCCTTCCCATTGCTAAGAGTGATCGCGGCTAAACCTAAAAAATGTTGCTTTCCAGTCAGGAATAGAACAAGTATAAAAACCAACGGTAATGCGAAAATATAATAGAATTAACAAGACATGAAAATAACATATGAGGTATAAAAACTGGAAGATAACTGATGACATAGCACGATAGAGAAGTAAAAGAAAAATAAAAGACATCTACCTATGTGGTGTGAAATATCATTTTCTACATGTGAACGGCTAGGGGATAAATACGGCTCACTGCACGTGTCGTGTGCAGCTGCTATCATGCAAGATTAGACATATTGGGATAGTTCTGGGTAGTCCACATGTATACTAAGATATTTCCCCTCCTAACTACTCCGTGTGACGAGCGTGTCAACAAGCAGCAAGATATATGTATAGACATGAAATAAAAAGACTACTATGAATCGGAAAGCAAACAGAAAGTGTACTTGCCTGAGGTCCTTAGCTGGATAAACCAGTAATACTATACCACTCAATGAGCCACAATCAGTCAACACATGTAGAAGTCTCCGGATGCTGAAATAAATAGTATCAACGTTCTCAAAATAGTCAAATTTGCTAGGATTGCCTGTCCTTAAGTCTAATTCTGGACACAGGGGCAAAACGATAATTTTGGGCAAAAATGATGTCCGCCGTTGGACCCACTTTGTACCGAAAAGCGTGCCAGAGTCAACGGTCTCTAAAATCGTCAAACTACATGTCTACGGATCCGGTTTTTCGATACGAACCCAACCGTATGTCCAAAGTTGGATTTTGGCAGGCCGTGCACAAAATCATCCGCTGAGTAGGACCATAGGGCCTGCAAAACAGCGTTCCGATTCCACTGTCTTAGAATTGGACCAAACTTGGCATACAGGACCAGAAAAATGATACGGTCCTGTTGGCGTAAGTTTCGTCTCGATCTGACGAGCGTGCATAAAGTAATTGGAGAATTTACAAAGTGCACGATACGGTAAATTTTGACGGATACGCATCAAATTCATCGCGCACACGCGACCAATTTGAATTCCGTCAAAGCCCATACGACCACGAAGCCGTTACGTAGCTTTCGATGTCTACGGTGCCCGACCACGTCGCCCGGTTTGGTGGGACGCATGCAATTTCTAATTTTCTAAACTGTTTTATTGCAGGTTTTTCTCGATTTTCAAATCGATTTAACTCGATGTACATTAGATATAATCAGAATCTAAAAAGTAGAGTTTGAAGATGTATAGGTTATCTTCAAATCTATTCAGATGGATTTCTAAATTAATCAATGGATTAGTGATTAACTGGCTTCCAAAACAGGGTTTGGGACCGGGTTCTATGTCCTGTTTGGACTAATTTTCCATCGACTTCACGTCGATTTCCTGGGTCGATCGCACGTTTGCAATAGAAAAGAACAGTTGGGGTTTGAAGATGGTCTTGTTGGGGTCATACCTGAGCAATCGGGATGAAGTTTCGTCGACCGAGGAGGGAGATCTTGGATCGCGAAGTTGGTTACTCGCAGCACCCTGCTGCTGTCGCGATCCTGTGTTCGCGCGGCCTGTACGCGCGCGATCGTCTGCCGCCGGCCGGCAGTGGCTGCGGCGAAGCCCAACCGCCTGGCGGCGCGCCGAAGCCCGAGGTCGGGGCTGGGATTTAGGGTTTTGGAAAGACTCCTCTCCCTGTGCGTTCGGCTATACAAAAATGTAAGTCCTGTTATTGACAGGACTATAAGGGGGGTCGGGATATGCTGATCTCGTGGGGCTCGGTTGGGCCATTAGCTGGGCTACTCGGGTGTGGGATTTGGGGGAGAGCCCAATGGCCTGGGCTGGGCTGGCCTCCTTTAATTCCTTCTTCTTCTTTTTTCCTTTTCTATTTCCTTATATATATATATATATATATATATATATATATATATATATATATATATATATATAAATACCTAGGGACACTTGTACATACATATATACGTATACACACATAAATATATATTATATATATATATATACCCATTTATTTATATATCCTACCCCTATATAATATATAATATTTGTTCCTATATACATATATATATATGTCCTTATAACCATACATATATATATATATATATATATATATATATGGATAAGTATTCTATTACCAAAATATTAATAATAAATTCCTGTATATAGTTTATAAATACATACATCTATGATATACATATTTATATATCCATACACAAACACCCATATATAATATATACTCATTTATACACACAACCACATATTATATATATTTCCTTGATAGAGAATAAAATAATAATAACCATTATTAATAAATGATTTATTTATCTAATAGCCACAATATTAACATTAATAATAATAATAAACGTAATAACATTTGTAATTAAGCCATTAATATATTTCGGTGAACTCATCGAACACACCATTTATTTGGCTCCAGAAGTTCATACAATTCTTCTAAAACAATATTTAAATAAACTATTATATATTTAGGAAGTATTTGCCAAGTCTTAAAAATAAATAAGAAAATATTTGTATACACATAAAATGTCTACATGGCCGTCCCGGGTTCCACTGCATGCCTACATAGGCTGGAATTTGGTTCGGGTCCAGTTTGGACTAAATCGACACAAGCGAGTTTCCTACAAGTCAATAATATAATTAATAAGTAATTAAACGTTCTATAGGTTTTAAGTCGCAACTTAGTTTGATTTTCCTAGTTAGGACGTCACTATGGCTTGGCCTTCCTTGGCATGACTAAAACACTAGTCAAAGCACGTCACTGCACTATCCGTGCCATAATTTCTAGTCGTCTTGTACTCCAATTCTTAACCATGGCTAAAACCATCTACCGTAATAATTAATTAAAATAATTATTTATAAATTCTAAAATCACTTATTTAAATCAAATAAATAATAAAAAAATATTTTGAAAACTTCTGGAAAAGGAGGCTACACCTGGTGTATTGAAAGACCCCTTTACTGGATGCATGAATCCGATCCAAGTATTGCTGACTGGGATTACGGGATACATTACGTCTTGGACGTTTCCCAGCCCCAGTGCCTTGAGAAGTCATGTTAACAGAAGCATATAATAACTCGTCTTCATCTTCTATTATAGGTTCGGGAGTTGAAACATAGTTCAGACGATCGAAGACAGATCGTCGAGCTGATTGGCAACAACACTTAATGACAACTTCATGAAGGTAGTGGCAATCTGAAGAGTGATTTAGAGGTGAAGGAGACATCCCTGCGATCTCCTGTCTTTGTGTAAGACGTTCTCAGAGATCAGTTACCACTACAGGACGAAAAGAAGTCGGAGGAACATATTCCTTAATGATGTTAGGAACATGCCTCATGTTCTTCAGATGTTTAGTTCCCTGAATGTACAAAGATGTAATCAACTCATTAGCATAAGTGGTTGGGTCTTTCTTTTCAAACTTTAGCTTCTGGTACAGATTGGCCTTTGGCATAGGGCTCTTACGTTTCACCAAAGTTGATACTGGTTGACGCCTATTGAGATAAGCACGTAAATCAGAAAATTCTGCTCCAGGTGTCTCTGTTTGTGACACCATCAATTTTTCTTGCTTAGATCTTATAATTTGCAAGGTTGGAAGATCTTGACCAGACCCCATAGGGGTAGGCAAGATGCCTCTTTGATCAGTATTCTTTCCGATATTAGAGACCCGAAGACCTCTGTTTAAAGGAATAGAATATGATATATCTTTCTCTGGGTCATAGACCAGGGAAGTTTGAGAAAAGACCAAAGGGTGTTTTCCTTTATTTTGTAGAGGGTTAGCTAATAAGCGTTTCCCTCTATTTTGTTGTTGAACCGTCTTAGGTACAGCTTGCGCGAGTTGAAAAAGTGTCAAAGGATCCCTTCCTTTGTTCTGTCTAGTGCTAACACTAGAACATTGTTTCTCCAAGTTTAGGACTGGAGAAAAAAAGGAAATAGCCAAAAGACTAGTTCCCTTGGGTTGCGCCAGAGAGCATGGTGTGCAAACTGCGCCTGGGCAGCAAGATGCATAGGTTGCGCCATAGTAGAATATGCTGCTGGTTGTACCTTGGCAGTAGGATAAGTAGGTTGCGCTCGAGCAACAGGGTGGATAGACTGTGCCTTGACAACAAGATGAGTAGACTGTACCTTGGCAGTAAGGTGAGTAGACTGCGCCTTGGCAGTAAGGTGAGTAGACTGCGTCTTGGCAGTAAGATGGGTGGGTTGCGCATAGGAAACAGAAGTAGACTGCGCCTGGGCCACTGAGGCGGATTGCGCATGGGAAACAGAAGCAGACTGCGCCTGGGCCACTGAGGCGGATTGCGCCTTGGCTACTGAACGCTCAGGTTGCGTCTGGGCAACAGCAACTGTAGGGGACTTAGAACCCCACACAGTCCTGTTCTTGGTGATAGCCACAGTGCGCTTGTTGCTTTTGGTGTTAATCATATCCTCGTAGGCTGTCTGGTTGACTTGAACAACCAGAGTCTTTTGCGTCTTGCCAATCGACGTAATATCACATTGAGTTGTCACCTTCTCGTCGGAGGAGAAAGTCGTCCCCAGCAGAGTCGCCATTTTGTTTGCAAAAACAAAAAGTTTATAACAAACTTAGAAAAGAGTACAAAAATACAATTTGAATTCTGAGAAAGTACAACTGTAGGAATCTGATCAGAAGACGATCACTTTATCCCTTGGACTATGTGAACTTGAAGACTCGAGCCTCTGGAGAATGCAGCTGCAATTTTGAAAGAGTTCTTGATCTCTCTGTGATGCTTTTACAATGATTAGAAACTCTATTTATAGAGTTCTAGAAATAACTGTTTTAGCAGGTTGCGCGAGCTTCAGTCAACACGTCATCCTGCTTTGGAAATGAAAATTGTCTCAACTTTATCAGGTTGTGCTAGCTTCAGTCAACAAGTTAAACTGCGCCTGATTAGGCTGCGCCTAGACGTGTGGCAGCTTTTGAGAAGATGTCGTTCAGATTGCGCCTAGGTGCAACTAAGAAACTTCTTTAGATTGCGCCTAGGCGCAACTCATAAGATGTGCAGGACAGCTGTCAATCCAATCTCCTCGAGCGGTACAATTCGAAGGATCGAAGAAATTTTCCTTGTTTACAGTGCTATCAGTTGTCAGTGTTGTCAGGTAATGATGACCATTAAATATCAGATTCCACATAGACTTTGGCGTAATGTAACTGGGCGCAGTCTGATATATGGCACAACCTAATCATTGGCGTAGTTTGATCTCTGAGCTTCATATCAGTGGCGCAGCTTAATTTTTGGGGCGCAACTTGATCGCTAAGTAGTAAATACATGGTGCAAATTAATTTTTAGGCTCTATAATCTCGTATTTTTTTATTCTTTCAATGTATTATCTCTTCATTCTTTGTTTCAATGTTTAATGGCACCATGCCCCAACTAAATGTTCGTCAAACGAATGACCCGAAGGTCTCGAACATTTTTGAGGCATCATGTCACATCTGATAGTTCTGTCACATTCATGCAACAACTATTCTCTTCACAACGAAGCCTTTTTTATGATTTTCGTGCATGTACGCATGCCTTGACACGATTGTTCTCTATTCTTCGAGTCGTGCATGCGATGCACGACTCGATACCGTAATTCTATGTTCTATGCCTTAGTGTTGATCAATATATGTTTCTTCCTTCCGACTCGTGCAACTGAGGCATGCCTCGATAGGGTATTCAATGTTCTATAGCTTGTGTACTGAGGTACTCGCGTCGATATAGTCTTTCAATGTTCTAGCATACTAACTCGTGCACGGGGGTACGGAATGACTCGTACGTTGAGGCACTTGTCGATACAGTTATCCTACGTTCTTATGACTTGCGTACCGAGGCGCTCGCCTTTGCGATATTCAATATTCCATTGCGACTCGTACATTTGATGTACGTTTTATTTCAATTATTCTATCTAGTGTTCGATATACACTATGTTCATCTCTCGATCGAGCCACGCATGTGGTCTTGATAGGTTAACTTAGCATACATTGGTACATTTTATTTAAGCATGACGGACTAGAAAAGAATAGTCAAAGTTTCCCCACCTTAAGCCGATACGTCTTGTCGTTTCGTCGAGCCGATGCGGCTCAATTTCATATATTTGTTGCACGGCCAACTCTTCTGACTTAGCCATTTGAGCACTTCGTGCTTCATTGAATTATACGACCGATTTGGCTTATCGAGCCTATGCCTCAGTCCATTTGTGTTAGCCCCTATTTTTCAAATTTGATTTAATTAGTGTTATTTAGGTGTTAATGACCTATTTAGCTTTAAAATGATTTATTATAATTTTTAGGAATTTTTCTAGAATTTTTAAATAATTTTTAAATAATTTTTAAGCCAAAATATATCATTTGTAATTATTTAAAATATTTAATATCACTTTGTAATAAATTAATTTGTTTTAATATCGTTTTGCAATTTAATAAATTATTTTAGTTACAGTTTGCAAATGTGATTTGCAAACTGATAGGTTTTGGACTTGACTGCAAAACCCCAAAATTGGGGGACCCGACTGCAAAAACCCCCGTCACTAAACCCCGACGACTGGCCAGCTGCCCCGACGACCACTTTCTCCGCCTTTCCCGGCCGACCTAGCCGACTTCGACCGACCTACCCCCTATAAATACTCCCCTCGTCGAAACCCTAACCCTAGACTAAATTCCCGACCGCCCCAGCCCTATCTCGACCCCCTACTTCCTAACCCTAACCCTAACTCCCGTGACCACCCTAGCGCCGCCTCCACAACCGACGTCGACGCTCGCCACCACCACCATTAGATGCGCCTCGTCGAGACGAGTGCAGCGCCACCCGAGCGCTACGACGACGACGCCCCTAGCCGCCGTCAGCACCCTCCACATCCCCTAGCTCGACCGGACATGTAGGTAACAGCCTCTGATTTGTGTCGTACGTGTCCCAAACTCACGCATGACGTTCGCCTGGACACGGGGAAACTAACAGTAGGATTGGACACGTAATTATAGTGTCGTGCGTGTCGTGCTGGGCGCGGACACTGTCACGACCCACACCCGGATATACGGATACGAATACGTAGGCCACGCCCAGCCTACGCCGTAGTATCGGCGGTAGAACGCTGTTTAGTACCCAATAAATATACACTACATCTAGAAAGTCCATGAACTACAAATATACTCAATCACAACCCAACATCTAAAGAAGATAAGACAGGAAAGATAACTAAGGCACAAGAACAACTATAAACTACTAGAAGGAATCATAAGACAGGAAAATAAAGAAGGAAAAACAAGACGAACTAAGAACAACTACCAGGCAACTCACATAGAATAATAGTGAGATCCACCTCAGCTAACAACATCATGAAGTCCAAAAAATGGTATAACAACTCCTAAAATATTATCAACGGTATCTTGTCAGGAAAATGAGCAAGTACAAGCACTAACAGCAGTTCCATGTGAATTGAAAAATTCTATAAGAGACAGTATAATGAACTACAAGACAAAGATATATGAAGACTTGGGAACCGTTCGGAAGCTGAGTTACAACCCTTAAACCAAACAAGGACCGGGGTTGTAACTCTTCTCCCGAGCAGAACTTAGTCTCCAATCAAGGTATAACATAAAGACATGTAGAACATGTGAGTAACTGAATATCATAGCATGGTGAGAAAGTACTGAATGTAGAACAGAGCAGGATATATGATAAGATAAATGAAATATAAACTATGCCTTAAATTATTAAAGTGTTATGTGATCGGCTTGGGATAAGTGACAGGACAGGCTATCCACTTGGCCCGACAATCCACGGTGACCTCAACGGAAAGTCATGCCGGCCAACCTGGATAATGAGCACAAGGTAAATAGGATCTCGCTACACCCTACGTGAGGGAAGAGTGGCGCGAGCACAAGAATATAGTGACAGGGTGGCTTGGATCATATAGCCCCTAATAATTCCCCATCCCCGAATAGTATAATGGACCTGGACATGACACGTCATGACACGGGATTCCCTAAGAGGATAGCTACTCCCTCTCAGGAATCGATGTCTATACAAGTACAAGGAACAAGACAGGAAATGTACATATGTACCAAGAAAATCCAGGAACAACATCTCATGTCATGATCCAACGTATACTAGTCCGTGAACTATCGTGACTGGGAATCGAGTAAGACACTACAACTGAATCGGATATAGCAGATATCAAGACAATGAAAACTATCAGTGAATGTACTCGCCTGCGGTCCTGAACTGTCAAATGGGGTCGATGCTCAGAATGATGCCACAGACCTAAAGATAAGATATATATAAGCTAATTAGGGTTCAACAGTGTTAGGCTTGATTCTATAGTATAAGCTACACAATCTAGGTCAGACTCAGTCAACTAAGTCAAACTAGGTCACACTGAGTCGCACTAGGTCAAATTAGGTCAAGGGTTGACTTACAATTGACTTTTGGTCAACTAGTCAAACTTGGTCAACCGAGGTCAAAACTAGCCTAAGCACACTATTCCTAATATTTACCTACCAAGATACCATATATCTTGGTCAAACAAGATCACTCTAATTTAAGAATTAAAATATCAAGTTGCACCTCGTTATATGTACATCAAAACCTACGACACGTAAATCGAGATAAGATAATCAACAGTAAGGTTAATAATCTTATCACAGTGATCCACATAATCATCTTGCCAATTTCAGCAATGTGAGATCACTGGAATCGACTGATCTCAATTTCGTTGTACTAATTCCGAAATACGAACTAAATAAGAATTAATTATAATAAAAGGTAATACACTGAGAAATATCTACAAATATTGTAGGATGATGAAACAAACATCACCAACGTGTCCAGAATGGTCAAATCAGCTAGGATAGCCTATCTATAAGTCCAATTTAGACACAGGAGCAAAAAGGTAATTTTGGGTCAAAACGGTGTC
Organism: Iris pallida; assembly: GCA_029216955.1. Taxonomy (NCBI): domain Eukaryota; kingdom Viridiplantae; phylum Streptophyta; class Magnoliopsida; order Asparagales; family Iridaceae; genus Iris; species Iris pallida. The sequence goes on along the minus strand of JANAVB010030817.1, from coordinate 13,863,088 downwards.
CGTGTCTGACCCGCTTTGTACCGAAAAACGTGCAAGAAAACTAGTCTACTAAACCTAACAAATTATATGTCCATGAATCTAGAATGACGATACGAATCCAACGGTATATCCAGAATTGGATTCCGTTGATCCGATCTCAAATTGGTCCGTTGACCAGGACATTGAAATTCCGATTTGCACGAAAAAGCGTGTCGGAGCCAATGTCCTCAAAATTCAGCAAATTATATGTCAACGAGTCCAGAATGACGATACGAACCCAACGGTATATCCAGAACTGGATTCCTATGAGCCGATCTCAAAATGCCCCGTTGACCCGGATATTGGTATCCGACTTGCACCGAAATGCGTGCCAGAACTGTAAGCCCCCTGAATTTCCAGAATTTATTTTTTTTTAATTTTTCTAAATAAATTCTTTTCGATAATTTATTATATATATATATATATATATATATATATATATATATATATATATATATATATATATATATAAATATATATATATATATATATATATATATATATGTATGTAAATATCTTTCACTCTCTCTCTCTCCTTTCTACACCTACCAGCTAAGCCCCCCCCACCCCATGTATCAGCCGACCTACCCTCTCTCTCTATTCTTTCTCTAAAATATCCCTCATTCTCTCTCTCTCTTCTTTATATTAATACACACACATATATATTATATATAATATATCTCTCTCTTCTCTCCCATCACTCACCCACTCTCTCACTTTATTCAAAACAAACCCCCTCCCTGTGCACGAACAGCACCCCCTCTCCTATTTTTTTTACAAACACACACACTCCACCATCAACCAACACCACACCACCGCCATCATCTTTTCTCCTCCTCCTCCTCACTGCGTGACCACCGTCGGGCACCGCCGTCGCCGCCCCGCCGTACGCCACCGTGCGTGGCAGCAGCAGCTGCAGTTGGCAGCAGCGAGCGCGCGCGACAGAGCTGCCGGCCAACCGCGAGCTGCCGCCGCCAGCGGCGCCGCCGCGGTCGCCGCCACCGCCGGCGAGACCCTCTCGGTCGGGCGCACCCCCGGGCAGGCCCCCATGGCCTCTGCCTTCCTCCCCGACGCGTTAAATAGCCGATTCGTGCGTTTGGCACGGGTCCCCGTCGTGACGAGCTCGAAAACGAAGTTGAAACGGTATTTTGTCGCAGAAACTTTGTGCGCGTTTTTCGAGAAATTCGACCATTGGATCTGCGATTTCTTTGCTCCGTCACAATCTCGGTATATCCACCTTCACTCCCCTCAATTTTCGTCCATTAATTTCATCGTTTGATACATCAAAACCGGCCACCAAGTTGACACTTTAAATTGTGTTATTTTTGGACAGTTTTGTGGAGCCAACTTCGTCGGTTTGTATCTCCTCCATCGCAGCTCCGACTGACATGCCATCAGTTCCTGTGCGAAGCTGGTATAACCCTCTTCCTGCCCCCTTTAGATTTCATTTCAGTTTGAGCTTGTTAGGTCGGTCGAATTCGACGCCAAAGTTGGCCGTTCAAATTCTTAGTGTTGCACTTGTAAAATTCCATTTTTGAACCCAGGACTCCGGATTATATTTCTGACACCACCAATAGACTCGTGACGTCGTTCTGGCCTGTTTTCATATAAATTTTGTTAGATTTGGAAAACGTGGACCCTGGCACGTATTTCGGTACAAAACGGGTCCCACTTTCTGGATCAACGGGTCATTTTGAGTTCGGCTCATCGGAATCCAATTTCGGATATACCGTTGAGTTCGTATCGTCATTCTGGACTCGTTGACATACAATTTGCTGAATTTTGAGGACATTAGCTCCGACACGCTTTTCCGTACAAATCAGAATTTCAATGTCCTGGTCAACGGACCAATTTGAGATCGGGTCAACGAAATCCAATTCTGGATATACCGTTGGGTTCGTATCGTCATTCTGAATTCGTGGACATATAATTTGTTAGGTTTTGTGCACGTTTATTTTGGCACGTTTTTCGGTGCAAAGTGTGTCCAACGGCGGACATCATTTTAGCCCAAAATTATCGTTTTGCCCTTGTGTCCAAATTGGACTTTTGGACAGGCTATCCTAGCTGATTTGACCATTCTGGACACGTTGGTGATATTTATTTTATCATCCGACAATATCTGTAGGTTTTCATCCTATTATTATAATCTTTCTCTTTTGTGGTATTTTGAGATCTACCGATTCCAATGATTTCACCATCACTGGAATTTATGTGTTGACCCAGTAGATGTTATAGAGACTAGCCTTGACCCTGTTTGACCATGGTTGACTGCTTTGACTGAACGTCGAAGTAGAGACAACATTTGACCTAGGTTAGACTAGTTTGACCTAGAGTTGACTAGAGTTGACCAGTTGACCAAAAGTCAACTGTAAGTCAACCATTGACCCAGTTTAACCTAGTTTGACTTGGTTTGACTTCTTGTGACCTAGTGTGACTCAGTGTGACCTAGTTTGACTTTGTTGACAGAGTCTGACCTAGATTGCGTAGCTTATACTATAGAATCAAGCCTAACACTGTTGAACCCTAATTAGTTTATATATATCTCATCTTTAGGTCTGTGGCATCACTCTGAGCATCGACCCAATTTGATAGCTCAGGACCGCAGGCGAGTACATTCACTAATAGTTTTCATTGTCTTGATATCTGTTATATCCGATTCAGTCGTAGTGTCTTACTTGATTCCCAGTCACGATAGTTCACGGACTAGTATATGTTAGATCATGACATGAGATATTGTTCCTAGATTTTTTTGGTATATATGTACATTTCCTGCCTTGTTCCATGTACTTGTATAAACACCGATTCCTGAGAGGAAGTAGCTATCCTCTTAAGGAATCCCGTGTCATGACGTGTCATGTCCAGGTCCATTATACTATTCGGGGATGGGGAATTATTAGGGGTTATGTGATCCAAGCCGCCCTGTCACTATTCATGTGCTCGCGCCACTCTTCCCTCACGAAGGGTGTAGCGAGATCCTCTTGCCTTGTGTTCGTTATCCAGGTTGGCCGACATGACTTTCCGTTGAGGTCATCGCAGATTGCCGGGCCAAGTGGATAGCCTGTCCTGTCACTTATCCCAAGCCGATCACATATCGCTCTAATAATTCAAGACATATTTTATATTTACTTTATCTAATCATATATCCTGTTTTGTTCTACATTCAGTACTTTCTCACCATGCTATGATATTCAGATTACTCACATGTTCTACATGCCATTATATTGTACCTTGATTGGAGACTAAGCTCTGTTCGAGAGAAGAGTTACAACCCCGGTCCTTGTTTGGTTTAAGGGTTGTAGCTCAGCTTCTGAACGGTTCCCAAGTCTTCATATATCTTTGTCTTGTATTTTATTATACTGTCTCTTATAGAATTTGTCAATTCATATGGAACTGCTGTTAGTGCTTGTACTTGCTAATTTTTCTGACAGGATATCGTTGATAATATTTTAGGAATTGTTATACCATTAGTGGACTTCATGATGTTGCTAGCTGAGGTGGATCTCACTATTCTTCTATGTGAGTTGCCTGGTAGTTATCCTTAGTTAGTCTTGTTATTTCTTCTTTATTTTCTTGTCTTATGATCATTGTAGATTCTAGTTGTTCTAGTGATATTGTTATTATTTCTCGTCTTATCTTTCTTAGTTTTCGTAATGTGACATGGGTACAGCTCTAGTTATGGATCTTTAGATATTGTAGTTAGTATCGGGTACTTGACAGCGTTCTACCGCCGATACTACGGCGTAGGCTGGGCGTGGCCCACGTATTCGTATCTGTATATCCAGGTGCGGGTCGTGACACATTTTTAGTGGTGGTCCATGCAGGTCAGCCTTTGCAATTAATGCGAAGTCGTGGTAGTACTTGAGCTTATCTGTACTGCTGCGAGCCTGTCCTAGGATTAAGGTTGAGTCATGGAATATTTTAGGAATTTGGTACTTAGTCACATATTAGGAACTCTTGGTAGATTCCAGGGATGACCCCTGGGAATCTTATTTCGAACTTTTCGAAACTTTTTCCATTTGTTCTGTCCGTCCTGATTTCTGAAACATCTGTCCGTTATCAACTTTATTCTTTCTTGGAATGAGTTTGTGGACCCCAGAGGAAAGGTATAAGTTGAACTTATATATCTTCTAGGTTGAGACGAGAATATGATTTGCCAATCTTATATTAAGGTTGAGATTTGTTTTAGATTATATTTCAAAAAAAATTGATCTTGACCTAGATAGTACCTTTGGAACTTCTCCTGAGAACTTTTCCTAAATCCTGTCTCGGAATCTGTTTCCACTAGTTTACATTTACTTATCCTTGATTCGTTGTTGAAAATTTTGAATCTTGATGTTCGTTGTTGACTTCGATTTTGATTTTGTTTGAAGATAAGTTTTTAAGGATTGAGTTAAGATATTCTGATAAATATATTTTATGAGGACGATGAGAACGATAAATGTCTACTTTATTATGGAGTTTAGAATTTATTGCAGTCATATTAGCTATCCTGACAAGGACATGGAGCCTGATTTTGGACATACTATCCTAGTTATGGCATTTAGATTCTCTTGCAGCCATACCGGTTAGCGTGGTAAGGAATCTAGATGACATGATTATAGGATGTATACCTTAGTTATGGACTCTATCGTTTATTGCAGCTATGCTTACTGGCGTGGCGTAAATTCTGGCAGCATGTGGATAGACGTTTATGGTTATCAGGTCGTATCTTAAATTAATTTACTTCTTTTGACCTATTGCTCAAGGACAATTCCTATCGTTATTCCTTGTTCTGTCATTTCTTTTCTCATCATATGATGATTTTCTCATCTTGTCATTACTCCTTTCATCTTGATTAATTATGTATTGATTACACCAATCACTTATCTTTTATCCATTCCTGTCAACTGTACTATGAAGTCATTAAAATTTTGTATCTTTTCACCTTGGAAAGGTTAAGGAAGTATCGTAAATCATCTCGTTCGGAAGGCAAATTTATTATCAAGTGGTATCTTGGTAGGAATATGAGATGTTGGATCTAGTGTAGAAATTTGAGATAGAAGTATGATTGAGGTTGAAACTGAAACCAAGGGATCGATATAATCAGTTTAGAAATGAGTTACTAGGGTATTTCGAGGATGAATTACTTGGAAAGCAAGTTCAAGGATTTCAAATAAGAAGGACAATAGGATGTGCATTAATGGTATAAAAATTTGTATTTCGGGGATATAGCTTAGAAACTGGACAAGGCATTGGTAAGAGGATAGAGAGCACAAAGATTTTTGAGTCAAAAAAAGAGAGAGAAAAGAGATTTTGTGAATATAATTTATTAATTGAGATGGTTGAAAATTGAAAGTGTATGATGAAGGAAATATGAAGGTTGGTTTGGTAATGGAAGAATAAGTTTTATAAAGCCTAGTGGTATTAGATTGAATAACACCATGAGAGTGATTTGAACAAGTTCAAGGATATGATAAACTTGAATTAGAGGTTTCAGATCAATTTAGGACAATGTGGGAGAATTCGGATTTAAGGATGATTAAGTGGTTAGTGTGGAGTTCTAGTGAAGGGTGTACTTCTTGATTAGGGTTTTGGAATTTAGGATCTGGCCTATGGTACCATGACAAGGTCCAATCTTCATGACGGAAGGGTAATTCTGGAAGTGGCTATATAAGATTGGTTTTATGTGGGACTTATGAGATTAAGGTGTGGTCGGCCAATGATGACCAGATAAACTTGATAGTATCAGATAGAGATGATTAACTTGGTTTTCCTATGAAACCTTATCTTTTGATTTTCTACCAAGAGGAATTGGACTTATTCCATATCTCTGAATCATCCCTTGAGTTTTCAATATCGTTAAATCATAATTTTCTTGATCGCGACCGAACGACTTTGGTCATCTCTTCTATCGTACCCGTATCCTGGGTCGTACTCAATTGAGTTAAATTCAATTCTAACTTGGATTTTCATCCTTGGATTCTCGTGCCCAGCCTTCGTTGATTTATTCTCCATCTTGCCCAAATTATGATTTACTCGAAAGTTGATCAACTTAGACCGTGTTGAGACAAATTTCTTTATCGTGGTTGGATTTCAATGCTATTACCCTCGTGCATTGACTTCCAATTTTGATCATGTTTGGATTTTGGACACTCGTGTTTAAACTCTTTTCGACCTTGATTTCATTTCCTGATTACATCCAAATTCCTTGTGATTAGTCGTCCCTAGATGATTTGGCATGACTAAGACAACTTGGGATTTCCTTGACCGTGATTTTAACGATCATAACTATATATTTTATCTTGCCTCAAACTCGTGCCTAAAATTTTTGACTTTCAATCATGACTAACTAGTGTGACTACAAAATTATTCGTGTTAAAATTGAACATGTTTGACTTTCTACCGTACCTAATTGACTTGGGTTCCTTCCTAAATTGTGCTTTTAGGACATTGATTTCGAATTCATGATTTTATCGGCATTCACAACTGAACTTGGACCTTGATCGTGCTTATGTGACCTATAATCTGATTTTATCAAATATATCTCTCAATCGTGCTATACTCAATTTTTCTCTCCATTTGCTTCTCTTAGCTCTGTTTTAGATCATGACTATCCGACTTTGATTTTCATGATCTTGATAACATTAACCCTCAAATCGTGCTAAAAATCTTGAACCCTAATCGACTGTGTCGAATAGATCTCCTTCGTACTTGAATTTTGATTCTCTAGTCACTCGTGCTCAGGTTTCATTCCTGATCAAGACTAGATTTTCGATTTTCCTCGTTCTATTCTAAATCGTTTCCTAAGTTGTTAATCATCACAAAAATTTTAACGCGTTTGAGTCTTGATTTCACTCATGACCGGGTGGTTAAATTTTCGATCACTGTTTGTGCTAAGTATTGTTATTCCTAACAATACCTAACCACATCATTTTCACCTTGATCGTGCCAACGTATAACCCTAAATCTAATTTCATCGAGCTGAATCCTGTTAATCAATGTTTGACTCGATTGTAACCGGACGAAGCTCAAGTTTTGATTTCGTTGTCATACCTCTATCGTGCCAAGTGAACTTAGACTACTTCCAATTTTAATCACGTTCGAACTTGGATCGTATTTCATGATTGTATTAATCATACTCCTTAATCTTGATCGGGCATGTGTGACTTTCGGGTTGATTTCCATCAACCTAAGTCCTACAGATCACCCGTACTTGAACTTCATGTATATCTTCGAATCTCTAAATCGTCTCTAAAATCGTGCCCCAATGACTTGACTTATTTCTGAAGTTATGCACATATGATTTTGTTCATATCATGATTCTATCGTGCCAAATCCCTCATGGTGTCTGAACAATTTTGAATTGATTTTCTTGATCGTGCAAAACTCGTCATTCTTGGATCGTGCCTAAAATGTTGTCTAAATCTTCTATCATGTTTTAACCCCACTACCAACCTTTAATTTCGAGGACGAAATTTTTATAAGGTGGGTAGGATGTAAGCCCCCTGAATTTCCAGAATTTTTTTTTTTATAATTTTTCTAAATAAATTCTTTTCGATAATTTATTATTATTATTATTATTATTATTATTATTATTATTATTATTATATATATATATATATATATATATATATATATATATATATATATATATATATATATATATATATACATATATATATATATATATATGTATATGTATATGTATATGTAAATATCTTTCACTCTCTCTCTCCTTTCCACACCTACCAGCTAAGCCCCCCCATGTATCAGCCGACCTACCCTCTCTCTCTATTCTCTCTCTAAAATATCCCTCATTCTCTCTCTCTCTTCTTTATATTAATACACACACACATATATATATATTATATATAATATATCTCTCTCTCCTCTCCCATCACTCACCCACTCCCTAACTTTATTCAAAACAAACCCCCCCTGTGCACGAACAGCACCCCCTCTCCTATTTTTTTTACAAACACACACACTCCACCATCAACCAACACCACACCACCGCCATCATCTTTTCTTTTCTCCTCCTCCTCCTCACTGCATGACCACCGTCGGGCACCGCCGTCGCCGCCCCGCCGCGCGCCACCGCACGTGGCAGCAGCAGCAGCGAGGCGTGGCAGCAGCAGCAACTGCAGTTTGCAGCAGCGAGCGCGCACGACAGAGCTGCCGGCCAACCGCGCGCTGCCGCCGCCACCGGTGCCGCCGCGGTCGCCGCCACCGTCGACGAGACCCCCTCGGTCGGGCGCACCCCCGGGCAGGCCCCCATGGCCTTCGCCTTCCTCCCCGACGCGTTAAATAGCCGATTCGTGCGTTTGGCACGGGTCCCCGTCGTGACGAGCTCGAAAACGAAGTTGAAACGGTATTTTGTCGCAGAAACTTTGCACATGTTTTTCGAGAAATCCGACCTTTGGATCGGCAATTTCTTCGCTCCGTCACAATCTCGGTATATCACCTTCACTCCTCTCAATTTTTGTCCGTTAATTTCATCGTTTGATACATCAAAACCGGCCACCAAGTTGACACTTTAAATTGTGTTATTTTTGGACAGTTTTGTGGAGCCAACTTCGTCAGTTCGTATCTCCTCCATCGCAGCTCCGTCTGGCATGCCATCAGTTCCTGTGCGAAGCTGGTATAACCCTCTTCCTGTCCCCTTTAGATTTCATTTCAGTTTGAGCTTGTTAGGTAGGTCGAATTCAACACCAAAGTTGGCCGTTCGAATTCTTAGTGTTGCACTTATAAAATTCCATTTTTGAATCCGGGACTCCGGATTCAATTTCTGACACCACCAGTAGACTCGTGGCGTCGTTCTGGCCTGTTTTCATATAAAGTTTGTTAGATTTGGAGAACATGGGCCCTGGCACGTATTTCGGTGCAAAGCGGGTCCCACTTTCTGGGTCAACGGGTCATTTTGAGTTCGGCTCATCGGAATCCAATTCCGGATATACCGTTGAGTTCGTATCGTCATTCTGGACTCGTTGACATATAATTTGCTGAGTTTTGAGGACATTAGCTCCGATACGCTTTTCCGTGCAAATCGGAATTTCAATGTCCTGGTCAACGGACCAATTTGAGATCGGGTCAACGAAATCCAATTTTGGATATACCGTTGGGTCGTATCATCATTCTAGATTCGTGGACATATAATTTGTTAGGTTTTGTGCACGTTTATTTTGGCACATTTTTCGGTACAAAGTGTATCCAACAGCGGACATCATTTTGGCCCGAAATTACCGTTTTGCCCTTGTATCCAAATTGGACTTTTGGACAGGCTATCCTAGCTGATTTGACTATTCTGGACACGTTGGTGATATTTATTTTATCATCCGACAATATCTGTAGGTTTTCATCCTACTATTATAATCTTTCTCTTTTGTGGTATTTTGAGATCTACCGATTCCAATGATTTCACTATTACTGGAATTTATGTGTTGACCCTGTAGATGTTATAGAGACTAGCCTTGACCCTGTTTGACCATGGTTGACTACTTTGACTGAACGTCGAAGTAGAGACAACATTTGACCTAGGTTAGACTAGTTTGACCTAGAGTTGACTAGAGTTGACCAGTTGACCAAAAGTTAACTATAAGTCAACCATTGACCCAGTTTAACCTAGTTTGACTTGGTTTGACTTCTTGTGACCTAGTTTGACCTAGTGTGACTCAGTGTGACCTAGTTTGACTTCGTTGACTGAGTCTGACCTAGATTGCGTAGCTTATACTATAGAATCAAGCCTAACACTGTTGAACCCTAATTAGTTTATATATATCTTATCTTTAGGTCTGTGGCATCACTCTGAGCATCGACCCCATTTGACAGCTCAGGACCGCAGGCGAGTACATTCACTGATAGTTTTTATTGTCTTGATATCTGCTATATCCGATTCAGTCGTAGTGTCTTACTTGATTCCCAGTCACGATAGTTCACGGACTAGTATATGTTAGATCATGACATGAGATGTTGTTCCTGGATTTTCTTGGTATATATGTACATTTCCTGCCTTGTTCCATGTACTTGTATAGACACTGATTCCTGAGAGGGAGTAGCTATCCTCTTAGGGAATCCCGTGTCATGACGTGTCATGTCCAGGTCCATTATACTATTCGGAGATGGGAAATTATTAGGGGTTATGTGATCCAAGCCACCCTGTCACTATTCATGTGCTCGTGCCACTCTTTTCTCACGAAGGGTGTAGCGAGATCCTTTTGCCTTGTGCTCGTTATCCAGGTTGGCCGGCATGACTTTCCGTTGAGGTCACCGCGGATTGCCGAGCCAAGTGGATAGCCTGTCCTGTCACTTATCCCAAGCCGTTCACATATCGCTCTAATAATTCAAGGCACATTTTATATTTACTTTATCTTATCATATATCCTGTTCTGTTCTAATTCAATACTTTCTCACCATGCTATGATATTCAGATTACTCACATGTTCTACATGCCATTATATTGTACCTTGATTGGAGACTAAGCTCTGTTCGGGAGAAGAGTTACAACCCCGGTCCTTGTTTGGTTTAAGGGTTGTAGCTCAGCTTCCGAACGGTTCCCAAGTCTTCATATATCTTTGTCTTGTATTTCATTATACTGTCTCTTATAGAATTTGTCAATTCACATGGAACTGCTGTTAGTGCTTGTACTTGCTCATTTTCCTGACAGGATACCGTTGATAATATTTTAGGAATTGTTATACCATTAGTGGACTTCATGATGTTGCTAGCTGAGGTGGATCTCACTATTCTTCTATGTGAGTTGTCTGGTAGTTGTCCTTAGTTAGTCTTGTTGTTCCTTCTTTATTTTCTTGTCTTATGATCATTGTAGATTCTAGTTGTTCTAGTGATATTGTTATTATTTCTCGTCTTATCTTCCTTAGTTTTCGTAATGTGACATGAGTACAGCTCTAGTTATGGATCTTTAGATATTGTAGTTAGTATCGGGTACTTGACAGCGTTCTACCGCCGATACTGCGGCGTAGGCTGGGCGTGGCCTACGTATTCGTATCCGTATATCCAGGTGCGAGTCGTGACAAGAACCAATGTCCACTAAAACCTAGTAAATTATATGTCAACGAGTCCAGAATGACGATACGAACTCAACGATATATTCGAAATTGGATTCCAATGAGCCGACGTCAAAAAGTCCCGTTGACCCGGACTGTGGGGCTTGCTTTGCACCGAAATGCGTGTCAGGGCCCACATCCTCCAAATCTAACAAACTTTATATGAAAACGTGCCAGAACAACGCCACGAGTCTACTGGTGGTGTCAGAAATTGAATTTGGAGTCCCGAGTTCAAAAATAGAATTTAACAAGTTGGAAATTACGAATTCGGACGGCCAACTTTGGCGTTAAATTCAACCAATCAAACTTGCTCACTATGAAACGAAACTGAAATGGCAGGAAGAGGGTTATACCAGCTGTGCATAGGAACTGATGGCACGCCAGACGGAGCTACGACGGCTGTAATATTCCTATTTTGAAATACGTATATGACCGTATTATTGTTTTTGGAGGATTTTAATTTTGGGGTATTCTTGAAATTTTTATTATTTTCTTGGAGGCAATTTTATCCTCATTATTATTATTATTATTAATTTTTTTGTTCCTAAACTACCCTCCCAAAATATCTACTCCCCCTCACATCACTCACCCACTCCCTCTCTCCTCCCTCACCTTTCCCTCTCTCATCTCTCTCTCTCTCTTCCGAAATCTCCCCTCTCTCTCTTCCCTGGAGAACCCCCCCAAATCGCCTCTCTCTCTCAGCTCTCTCTCTCTTCCTCACTCTTCTTCCCTCTTCCCAGTCCCCTTCCCGAGCTTCCCCTCTCTCCCGCTCTTCCCTGGCCCAGCCCCTCCGGCCACCTTCCCCGCCAGTACCACCATTATCGTCATCTCCTCCACCATCATTGTCGTCTCCGCCATCAGCCACCACCACCACGACTTCCAGCCAGTCCCCTTTCCCTTTCTTCCCCGAGCTCTTCGTCAGCCACCATCGCCATGGCGACCACCCTCACCACCGGCGTCACCCCCGCCTCCTTCGACGGCTGCCATCATCGCCACCACCACTTCCAGCACCGCCACAACCATCATCATCGTCGTCTCCATCCTCTCCACCGCCTCCATGGCCGCGACCGCCACCGCGGCCGCCCTCGTCTCGGCCACCGCAGCCACCCCCTTCACCATGGCCGCCGTCGCCACCACCAGCGCCACCACCACTTTTCCCTCTTCCCTTCTCCTCCGCCTAGCCGAGCCCCCATGGCCGCCACCGGCACCGCCCTCGTCTCTCCTTCTCTGTCTTCTCCTCTGCCGTCGGGAGCCCCCGACCCGACTTGGCCGAGCTCCACGACGGCCTCCGTCTCCTCCGCCTTTCTTCTCCGGCCAGCAGCGCCGCCCCGACTTGGCTCCTGCTGCTGACCACCCTCCCCTGTTGGTGGTCCGACCCGACCCGACCTGGCCGAGTCCCCTTCTGGTGAGCTCCGCCACCCTCCTCTCTCCCCTCCTCGGACTGTGAGCTCCTCGGGGAGCGAGCCCCTCGATCCGCACATCTCGGGCAGCGTGCTGCCTCGAGCAGTGCGCTGCCTCGTGCAGCGTGTTCTTCGGGCAGCGCACCCTCGGTTGGTGCGCTTCCTCGTGTTTTTGGGTCGTGTGCACCTCGGTGTACGTGTTGCCTCGTTTTGCGTGGACCTCGGTCTACATGCTGCCTTGGGCAGCAGGACGCCTCGAGCCCCGCGCTGCCTCGGACAACGTGCCATCTCGGTTTACGTACCGTCTCGTTTTCCGTGCCTCGGTCTTTGTGCCTTTCTTAATTTTTGTGCCGCATCGATTCGCGTGCATGTATCGATTTGTATGACCGTCTCGGTTTGCGTGCTGCATTGGACTTCGTATCGCATCGATTTGCGTGCGTACCTCGATTTGTGTGTCGAATCGATTTACGTGCTCCTTGGACCTTGGGTCGTCTCGATTTACGTGCACGTCTCGATTTACGTGCACATTTATGTTTCTCGTTCGTCTCGATATTCGTGTTCTCTCGATTTTTGTACGCGTTTCGATATACGTGCGCGTCTCGGGTTGCGTGCCCGTATCGGTCTGCGTGCCTCAGTTTCCGTGCCAGATCCCTGTGCTGCTTGCGGGACCCGCACGGTATAGCCTCCTGCCATCCTCCGTGCTTCCTGTTATTATTTTATTATTTAATTCTAATGATTGTTTATTATGTGTTCTGAGGACCTCGATGGACGTGCTAGCTTGGATCCAGATCGTCGAAGACTTGCTTACCTAGCCGAGCCCTCTAGGCAAGTATTCCTTGCTCATCGACGGCTCTTGCCCTCTCTCCTGGATTTTATTTCATTTAATTAATTTGTACTTGTAAATTTTATAACCATGATTAGTGTAGCCTAGTAGCAGAACTGCCATGATGATAACTTAGGACAGCTTGGTCCGATACCGGGATAGACCGTATCGGATAACTCGGATGGGTCATCCACACCTCCGAGGACACGAGCACGACTCACTTGTACGGATTGTCCCTGTATGCCGCGTGTCCGACTCACGGTCGGGTAACGGCTCTGGCTAACTCCTCCTGTGGCTGTGATTGTGCTTAGGTTAGAACTATAGACATATGTTGTGGTGCGCCCTGCGAGGCGGTTATTTTATTATTATGTATGTTGGCTTGGCACCCAGTACGCATTGTAGTGCTGCTGGAGGCCGAGACATTAGTGGTCTCGGGTTTGATTGATTTTCCAGTACGCCTCGTAGCACTGCTGGAGGCCGGGGCTTAGTGTTCTCGGCTATCGACTTGTTCCCAGTACGCATCGTAGTGCTGCTGGTAGCTGAGACTTAGTGTTCTCAGTCTGCGATTCTGCGATTCCGTGGCGGGTTGTGCCGAGTGGTTTTAGCCCCTATTCGTAGGGTGCTCCCATCCAGATTACAAAGAAGATTCTGCCGAATTTTTCCATAATTCCCAGTTGGGAATTTGGTTCGAAGGATTAGGCAGAACCATTCCTTTGGTTTGCTGGACTGGATTCATATATGTTCATCTTGGTATAGTATACCTGATCCCATTGCCTACTAGGTAGACTCCATACTAGATTAGTCGCCTAGCTCCTGACCTGCCTTGTCCGTCGGATAGCGTAAGGAGAGCGGTTCCACTCGGGAGACGGTCTGCAACCCTGGTCCTTGTTTGGTTTAAGGGTTGTGGATTTGCTCCAGAGCGGTCCATGTAATCCTTGCCACTTCCGGCGGCATTGATTATCGGACTCTTGTTCCCTGACCCTCCATCCTAGGAGTTATCCTAGTTCAGTCAGATAGAGCTGACAGTTGCCCTATGTATTGGGAGATGTGACTTGCGGATATGACTGAGGATTGAGTATTATGGAGAGTACGATCTTGGGATATTGACTGGGTGGATCTATGTGGATTCTTGGATTTTGGTGATTTCGAATATTTCGTGGAACGAGGAGAATATCGAGGGTATTATTATATGATTTTTATTCGACTTCCCAAATGCCCAAAACCTGGTACCTTTGTGTATTCCGGTAGTTGGGGAACCTGGTTTGATTGCTATGTCTTGGTAGTTGAGGGGCTTGTTTTCTAGTGGCTGGTGATCATTGACTTGGAGGATTCTTGTGAGCCAGAGGGCCTAGCGTTGCTTATAGTGATTAGCTTGGTATTTGGTTATTGACCTTCCTGACATGATATTGATTTCCATTGTAGATAGGAGACTCCTGATAGTTTGATAAGGTGGATGGATCGACTTGATGATTTGAGCTGTAGGTTCCCATGTGTACTTGAGAGACTATTATAGGGGAGATTTTGATCTTATAACCGACTTGATATCCATGTCACGATTTGGGCTTGTGACTTCTTGTGACTGATAGGGTTGACCTTGTTCCTGAGTATTACACGATGACCTGGACCTGTCTTGATTCTTGATAGTGGACCGTCGAGGCGCACTCCTGACTAGCACTCTGGACATGACGAGTAAACCTGACATGTATATCTTGACTCCTGATAGTGGCCCGTCGAGGCGCACTCCTGACTAGTACTCTTGACATGACATGTTTACTCTTGACCGCTGTTGTGACAGCCAGTCCTGACTTGCTAGGTATGACCTTGTCTTGACACCGTGGTTGATTTTCCTGATTTGTGCTTGTACAAACTACCTGTCTCGTCTTGCATCATGTCTAGGACATGGATTCCTGGTTACCACGATCAGGAATTCATAATGAATCTGACTAGGTTAACAACTAGATTGATCAAGTAGCTCATATAGATCGAGGTATTCCGGCTACAGGCAATCCCGTTATCTGGGCGCTCATGGGATTTGTAGCCTGCCGTCGAGTAGGGCACATTTCCAGCACACTGTCGTGTGTTGCACCCCTCCAGCTAGCTATTAGGGTACATTTGTCTCCCGGGTGATGTACCCACTATATATTATACATTCGTCCTGGATAACCTGGATAGTCTGCAGGGCTTGGGGCTATAGGAATACCTCAACTGCATCTTGTTAGTAATTAGGCTTGTGATAACCCTAGTTAGTTAATAATAGCAAGCCGTAGGCATTGTGTGGCCGCTTGCCTTCTGTGTTGTTTGGCTTGTTGCCTGCTAGCCAGCTGATATTGATTTCCAACAGGCAATGCAGGTGTTAGTGGATGCTAGGGGATTGTGATTGTGTTAGCTTCACTATACTTGTGGATTGTTATCGTGCGTTGGTACCGCACGATCCCTTACCTTTATTTACTGTTTTTAGATGTTATTCTTGTCATATTTTATCCTGCTGGTTTTCTTCGCCCGTCCTTGAGCCTTCCTTTCTGGTACTTGCTGTGGTTGGCCTGACCAACCCTGGATTGTTCCCAGATTGTCTGAGACCGACCCGATGGATCTTCCAGACTTGACTTGGAGGGTGTGCTTCAGTTTCTCGACCAAGCTAGGAACTGTGGGAAGGTATATTCGTCTACACTATTATCCCGTACTGTAGATTCCTGATTTTCATATGAGTATTTCCTGTTTTCATATGATTACCTCTCTTGATATTGTTTTATTGTGATTTACCTGTGGATATGAGATCGGATTTAGGCCATAGATTGATTGCATGCTAGGATACCCAACCAGACTGGACAGCCGTCATCACCGTATAGCGTATTCGTACCTTATACGGTGTAGCTGGCCGTGTACGTCCCCGTATTCCGAAACTGGGGCGTTACAACGGCGGAGTTACAAGCTGACGAAGTCGGCTCCACGAAACTGTCCAAAAATAGTTCAAATTAAAATGTCAACTTGGTGGCCGGTTTTGATCTATCAAACGACGAAATTAACGGATGAAATTTGAGAGAGATGAAGGGGTATATACCGAGATGTGACGGAGCGAAGAAATTGCCGATCCAACGGTCGAATTTCCCGAAAAATGTGCACGAAGTTGCTGCGACGGAACGCCATTTTCGGACCCATTCCGAGCTTGCGCCGACGGGAACCCGTACCAAACGCACGAATCGGCTATGTATCGCGTCGGAAAGAAAGGCAGTGGCCATGGGGCCTGCCCGGGGTGCGCTCGACGGGGGGGGTCTCGTCGGCGGCGACGGTGGCCGCGGCGGAGCCGACGGCTGTGGCAGCGCGCGCACAGCCGTGCATACGCTGCTGCTGCAGCTGCTGCGTTGCTGCGATTGCCGCGCTGCCTCGTGCGGCGGAGGCGGCCACGACGACGGCGGCGGCGTCCAGCGGCATGGACAGCGCCGACGACGGTGGGGGTGGAGATGGTAATGGTGTTGGTGACGATGATGAATGGTGATGGTGGTGGTGTAGGCTAATGGTGGTGGTGTAGGTGATGAAGGAGAGGGCTGTGATGGTGGTCCGAGTGGGTCGGCCAGGGAGAGTGAGGAGGAGGAGAGAAAGAGAAGGAAGGTGGTGGAGGTGGCTCGATCGGCCATGGGTCGGCCAATGGAGGGGGTCGGCTGGTGAGAGTTCGAGAGAGAGAGTTGGAAATGTGTGTGTGTATATTAATATATATAAGAGAGTAGGATATTTAGAGAGAGAGAGATAGATATTTAGAGAGAGAGAAGGAGAAAAGTAGAGAAAGGGGTGAGGGTTCGGCCACATGGTTGGAGGGGGTGTTGCTGATGTGAGAGGAAAGGAGAGAGAGTGAGGTGATGGGTGAGAGGAGAGAGGGAGATTTAATATATATATGTATTTATTTTATATGTATATATATATATATATGTGTGTGTGTGTGTGTGTGTGTGTGTATATATACAAGGAAAGAGAAATAGATATTTTGAGTAGGGAAGAAGGCAAATACAATAGTGAGATGTATGGGTAGTCATGACAGGGGTTACACCAAATTGGGTTGGGTGTTGGGCCAAGTTTGGACAAGCTTGGGGCCAATATTTAATTAAAATAATAATTTTAAACTATTTAAAATTATGGATCGAATGGGAGCACAAGAGAAATAAATTTGATGGCACGCAAGTGGCACGTGCACAGTAGACTCAAAACAGGCCAGGGCCATATATTGGGTCGACTGGATTGGACCGATGTCGGGCCTAGAAATTAAGTTGGAAGTTAAGTCACGAATTACGACAGACGATAAATTGGTCTAAATTGACCTGAAAGTTGCGCGAATCAAATGGAGCACAAGGGAACAAGTTCGAGTGGGACATAAAATATCAACATGAAGATAATTCAAGAATGAAGTTTCCAGAGACTGGCATCCCTGATGCTCTAGAATTCTAAGTCACGGTAAAGAGCATTTAATGATCAAAATTAATTAAATAAAATGAATTATCGAGAATAAATTATTTAGAAAATTCGAAAATAAATCCCGAAAATTCAGGGGGCTTACATCCTACCCACCTTATAAAAATTTCATCCTCGAAATTAAAGGTTGGTAGTAGGGTTAAAACACGATAGAAGATTTAGGCAATATTTTAGGCACGATCCAAGAATGACGAGTTTTACACGATCAAGATAATCGATTCAAAATTGTTCAAGCACGATGAGGGATTTGGCACGTTAGAATCATGATACGAACAAAATCATATGTGCATGATTTCTAAATAAGTCAAGTCATTGGGGTACGATTTTAGAGACGATGAGGATAATCGAAGATATAAATGAAGTTCAAGTACGGGGTGATTTGTAGGACTTAGGTTGATGGAGAATCAACCTGAAAGTCGCACCTGCCCGATCAAGATGAAAAGCTAACCATGACCAAAACAAGGTTTGGCATGGTTGAGATGAAATTTCAGACATAAACAAAAATTGAAGTCAAGGTCTTATAGGCCCGATCAAGAACTAAGGAGTATGATTAATAAAATCATGAAATACGATCCAAGTTCGGACGTGATTAAAATTGGAAATAGTCTAAGTTTGCTTGGCACGATTTAGAGGTATGATAACGAAATCAAAACTTAAGCTTCGTCCGATTACAATCAAGTCAAAAATTTGATTAACAGGATTTCAGCTTGATGAAATTAGATTTAGGGTTATACATAGGCACGATCAAGATAAAAATGACGTGATTGGGCATTGTTAGGAATAATCAGATGATTAGCACAAACATTGATCAAGGATTAACCATCTGGTCATGAGTGAAATCAAGACTCAGACGCGTTAAAAATTTGTGATGATTAACCACTTAGGAAAGATTTGGAATAGAACGAAGAAAATCGAAATCTAGTCTTGATCATGAATGAAACCTGAGCACGAGCGACTAGAGAATCAAAATTCAAGTACGAAGTAGATCTATTTCGACACAGTCGATTAGGGTTCAAGATTTTTAGCACGATTTGAGGGTTAAGATTATCAAGATCATGAAAATCAAAGTCGGATAGTCATGATCTAAAACAGGGCTAAGAGAAGCAAATGGAGAGAAAAATTTGAGTATAGCACGATTAAGAGATAGATTTGATAGAAATCAGGTTATAGGTCACATAAGCACGATCGAGATCCATGTTCAGTTGTGAAAGACGATAAATCATGAATTCAAAATCAAGGTCTTAAAAGCACAATTTAGGAAGGAACCCAAGTCAATTAGGCACGGTAGAAAGTCAAACATGTTTAATTCTAACACGACTAATTTCGTAGTCACACTAGTTAGTCGTGATTGAAAGTCAAAAATTTTAGGCACGAGTTTGAGGCAAGATAAAATGTATAATTATGATCGTTAAAGTCACGATCAAATGATTCAAGTCGACTTAGTCACGCCAGGTCATCTGGGTACGACTAAGCACAAGAAATTTGGATGTAATCAGAAAATAAAATTAAGGTCGAAAAGAGTTTAGACACAAGTGTCCAAAATCCAAACATGATCAAAATCGGAAGTCAATGCACGCGGGTTAATAGCATTGAAATCCAACCACGATAAAGAAATTAGTCTCAACACGATCTAAGTTGATCAACCTTCGAGTAAATCAGGATTTGGGCAAGATGGAGAATAAGATCAACGAAGGCTGGGCACGAGCATCCAAGGATGAAAACCCAAGTCATAAAGGAATTTGAAGTCATCTAGAGTCTAGTCAGCAACCAAGACTCTTTGGCACGATAAACAAGACGACCAAATCGACTGGTCAAAATCAGAGAAGATCAAATCTCACAATATAAAACAGTTCAAGGATAAGGAATTGAATTTCTTCTATTATGGAAGAAAACCCAAATGTAGGATTGTAGAAGGAAGTCGGGGTAATCATCTCGCTCTACTTCGACTACTACCAGATCCAACATCTACTCCGAGATAGATGATTACGATACTTCCTCGACTTTTCCCAAGATAAAAAGATATAAGAGCTCAAAAAGATTTCAAAGTATAGATGACAGAAGTAGATACGAGATAGTTGATTGGTGTACTCAAGACATAGCTAAACAAGGCAAAGAAAATGACGGTAAGATGAGAAAATCATCATGCGATGGAAGAGAAAATAATGATAAACAAGAATTAATGGTAGGAATTATCTTGCTCAATTGGTAAAAGAAGTGAATCAACTTAAGATATGACCTGATAACCATACACGTCCATCCAAAATTATGTTGCCAGAATTTTTGTCACGCCAGTAACCATAGATGCAAATAACGATAGAGTCCATAACTAAGATATACACCCTATAATCATGTCATCTAGATTCCTTACCACGCCAACCGGTATGGCTGTAAGAAAATCTAAATTCCATAACTAGGATAGTATATCTAAAATCAGGCTCCATGTCCTTGTCAGGCTAGCTAATATGACTGCGATAAATTCTAAACTCCATAAATAAAGTAGACATTTATCGTTCTCATCGTCCTCATCAAATATGTTTATCAGAATATCTTAACTCAATCCAGAGAAACTTATCTCAAACAAAATCAAAATCGAAGTCAACAACAAACGAACATCAAGATTTAAAATTCAACAACGAATCAAAAATAAGTAAATGGAAACTAGCAAAAACAGATTCCGAGATAGGGTTTAGAAGAAAATTCTCAGGAGATATCCAAAGGTACTATCTAGG
This sequence comes from Iris pallida, assembly GCA_029216955.1. Classification (NCBI taxonomy): domain Eukaryota; kingdom Viridiplantae; phylum Streptophyta; class Magnoliopsida; order Asparagales; family Iridaceae; genus Iris; species Iris pallida. Next base: position 13,842,618 of record JANAVB010030817.1, on the reverse strand, counting down.
TCAAGAAAAAGGAATTCATTGGAATATAATCTAAAACAATCTCAACCTGATATAAGACTGGAAAATCATATTCTCGTCTCAACCTAGAAGATATATAAGTCCAACTTACACCTTCCCTCTGGGGTCTACAAACTCATTCCAAAGAAAGAATAAAGTTGATAACGGACAGATGTTTCAGAAATCAGGACGGACAGAACAAATGGGAAAAGTTTCGAAAAGTTCGAAATAAGATTCCCAGGGGTCATCCCTGAAATCTACCAAGAGTTCCTAATATGTGACTGAGTACCAATTTCCTAAAATATTCCATGACTCAACCTTAATCCTAGGGAAGGCTCGTAGTAGTACAGAAAATCTCAAGTACTACCACGACATCGCATTAATTACAAAGACTGACCTGCATGGGCCACCACTAAAAACGTGTCACGACCCGTACCCGGATATACGGATACGAATACGTGGGCCACGCCCAGCCTACGCTGCAGTATCGACGGTAGAACGCTGTCTAGTACCCAATAAATATACACTACATCTAGAAAGTCCATGAACTACAAATGTACTCAATCACAACCCAACATCTAAAGAAGATAAGACAGGAAAGATAACTAAGGCACAAGAACAACTAGAAACTACTAGAAGGAATCATAAGACAGAAAAATAAAGAAGGAAAAATAAGACGAACTAAGAACAACTACTAGACGACTCACATAGAATAATAGTGAGATCCACCTCAGCTAGCAACATCATGAAGTCCAAAAATGGTATAACAACTCCAAAAATATTATCAACGGTATCCTGTCAGGAAAATGAGCAAGTACAAGCACTAATAGCAGTTCCATGTGAATTGACAAATTCTATAAGAGACAGTATAATGAACTACAAGACAAAGATATATGAAAACTTGGGAACCGTTCGGAAGCTGAGTTACAACCCTTAAACCAAACAAGGACCGGGGTTGTAACTCTTCTCCCGAGCAGAACTTAGTCTCCAATCAAGGTATAACATAAAGACATGTGGAACATGTGAGTAACTGAATATCATAGCATGGTGAGAAAGTACTGAATATAGAACAGAGTAGGATATATGATAAGATAAAGTAAATATAAAATGTGCCTTGAATTATTAGTGCGTTATGTGATCGGCTTGGGATAAGTGACAGGACAGGCTATCCACTTGGCCCGGCAATTTGCGGTGACCTCAACGGAAAGTTATGCCGGCCAACCTGGATAACAAGCACAAGGTAAATAGGATCTTCCTACACCCTACGTGAGGGGAGAGTGGCACGAGCACAAGAATATAGTGACAGGGTGGCTTGGATCACATAGCCCCTAATAGTTCCCCATCCCCGAATAGTATAATGGACCTGGATATGACACGTCATGACACGGGATTCCCTAAGAGGATAGCTACTCCCTCTCAGGAATCGGTGTCTAAACAAATACAGGGAACAAGACAGAAAATGTACATATATACCAAGAAAATCTAGGAACAACATCTCATGTCATGATCCAACGTATACTAGTCCGTGAACTATCGTGACTGGGAATCGAGTAAGATACTACAACTGAATCGGATATAGCAGATATCAAGACAATGAAAACTATCAGTGAATGTACTCGCCTGCGGTCCTGAGCTGTCAAATGGGGTCGATGCTCAGAGTGATGCCACAGACCTAAAGATAAGATATATATAAGCTAATTAGGGTTCAACAGTGTTAGGCTTGATTCTATAGTATAATCTACGCAATCTAGGTCCGACTCAGTCAACTAAGTCAAACTAGGTCACACTGAGTCACACTAGGTCAAACTGGGTCAAGGGTTGACTTACAGTTGACTTTTGGTCAACTGGTCAAACTTGGTCAAACTTGGTCAACCGAGGTCAAAACTCTCCTAAGCATACTATTCCTAATATTTACCTACCAAGATACCATATATCTTGGTCAAACAGGATCACTCTAATTTAAGAATTAAAATATTAAGTTGTACCACGTTATATGTACATCGAAACCTACGACACGCAAATCGAGATAAGATAATCAACAGTAGGTTAATAATCTTATCACAGTGATCCACATAATTATCTTGCCAATTTCAGCGATGTGAGATCACTGGAATCGACTGATCTCAATTTCGTTGTACTAATTCCGAAATACGAACTAAATAAGAATTAATTATAATAAAAGGTAATACACAGAGAAATATCTACAAACATTGTCGGATGATGAAACAATCATCACCAACGTATCCAGAATAGTCAAATCAGCTAGGATAGCCTATCCATAAGCCCAATTTGGACACAGGAGCAAAAAGGTAATTTTTGATCAAAACGGTATCCGTGTCGGACCCGCTTTGCACCAAAAAATGTGCAAGAAAACTAGTCTACTAAACATAACAAATTATATGTCCACGAATCCAGAATGATGATACGAACCCAACGATGTATCCAGAATTGGATTCCGTTGATCCGATCTTAAATTGGTCCGTTGACCAGGACACTAAAATTTCGATTTGTACGAAAAAGTGTGTCGGAGCCAATGTCCTCAAAACTCAACAAATTATATGTTAACGAGTCCAGAATGACGATACGAATCCAACGGTATATCCAGAATTGGATTCCGATGAGCCGATCTCAAAATGACCCGTTGACCCGGATATTGGTATCCGACTTGCACATAATGCGTACCGGAACCAATGTCCACTAAAACCTAGAAAATTATATGTCAACGAGTCCAGAATGACGATACAAAATCAACGGTATATCCGAAATTAGATTTCGATGAGCCGGCATCAAAAAGTCCCGTTGACCCGGACTATGGGGCCCGCTTTGTACCAAAATACGTGCCAGGGCCCACGTCCTACAAATCTAATAAATTTTATATGAAAACGTGCCAAAATGACGCCACGAGTCTACTGGTGGTGTCAGAAATTGAATTCGGAGTCCCGAGTTCAAAAATAGAATTTAACAAGTTGAAAATTACGAATTCGGACGGCCAACTTTGGCGTCGAATTCAACCAATCAAACGTGCTCACTATGAAACGAAACTGAAATGGCAGGAAGAGGGTTATACCAGATGTACACAGGAACTGATGGCATGCCAGACGGAGCTGCGACGGCAGAGTTACGAACTGACGAAGTCGGCTCCACGAAACTGTCCAAAAATAGTTCAAATTAAAACGTCAACTTGGTGGCCGGTTTTGATCTATCAAACGATAAAATTAACAGATGAAATTCGAGAGGGATGAAGGGGTATATACCGAGATTGTGATGGAGCAAAAAAATTGCCAATCCAATGGTCGGATTTTCCAAAAACTGCACGCGAAGTTGCTACGACGGAACGCCATTTCCGGACCCATTCCGAGCTCGCGCCGACGGGAACCCGTGCCAAACGCACGAATCGGCTATGTATCGCGTCGGGAAGGAAGGTAGTGGCCATGGGGGCCTGCCCGGGGGTGCGCCCGACTGAGGGGGGGTCTCGTCGGCGGCGGCGACGGCGCCGGCGGCTGCGGCAGTGCGCGCGCAGCCGTGCATACGCTGCTGCTGCACCTACTGCCAGCGCTGCTACATTGCTGCGGTTGCCGTGCTGCCTCGCGCGACGGAGGCCGGCCACTGCGGCGACGGCGGCAGCCAGCGGCATGGGCAGCGCCGACGACGGTGGGGGTAGAGATGGTAATGGTGTTGGTGACGATGATGAATGGTGATGGTGGTGGTGTAGGCTAATGGTGGTGGTATGGGTGATGAAGGAGAGGGCTGTGATGGTGGTCCGAGTGGTCGTCCAGGGAGAGTGAGGAGGAGGAAAGGAGGAGAGGAAGAGAAGAAAGGGGTGGAGGTGGCTCGCCGGCCATGGGTCGGCCAATGGAGGGGGTCGGCTGGTGAGAGTTGGAGAGAGAGTTGAAGAATTGTGTATGTGTGTGTGTATTTAAATATATAAGAGAGTGGGATAAGAGAGGAAAGATATTAGAGAGAGAGAAGAGAAAAGTAGAGATAGGGGTGAGGGTTCGCCACATCGTGCGGGGGTGTTGGCTGATGTGAGAGGAAGAGCGAGAGTGATGATGGATAGAGGAGAGAGAGAGAGAGAGAGAGATTTATATATAT
>JANAVB010030817.1:13810763-13826438 GCA_029216955.1 Iris pallida | reverse complement strand
TAGAATTTTAAATAATTTTAAGCCAAATTATATTTTTGTAATTATTGAAATATTTTAATATCACTTGTAAATTGATTTATTTTAATATCGTTTGCAATTTAATAAATTGTTAGTTACAGTTTGCAAATATGATTTGCAAATGATAGGTTTTGGACTGATGTAAAACCCCAAAATTAGGGGACCCTGTAGAAGCATGGAATTTCACAACCAGAAAGCCCATGCGCCAGGCATTATATACGCCAACTCACGACAGCTAATCAAATAAGCCATAGACATTCGAAGAAGGAATTTTTGTTATATATATAAAAGTCTATTACATGTCTAGAAAGGTTGTACAAAGGAGAATTTCTACAAAGGAAGGATCCTAGATCTACAGCCAACAGCCACCATGCGCCTTCCAGATAGGCACAGCAACCACCATGCGCCTTCCAATAGGCGTAGCAACCACCTGCATCTTCCGATAGGCGCAGCAGTCACCATGCGCTGTCAGCCAGGCGCAGGATGTCATGCGCCTCCAGCCAGGCGCATCCTACCATCTCTTCAGCAGCTCAGTTATGTGCATCCAGATCAGTTTATGTGCATCCCTTCAGCAGTCGTATGTGCAACTCTTCCAACCAGGCTCACTGGCCGAGCAGAGCCCAGTTATGTGCCGTCTTCCAGCCAGGCTCACCTGAAATGCTTCGCCAAGTAAAGCATTTAACCTCTGGCTGAACCAAGGAAGAGAAGAGCACCGCAAATGCTGTGGCCAGGGGAGGCTTCGAAAGAGCCTCAAAGACCAAGGAAGACAGTGATCAAAATCAGGGCACAAGGAGCTTTCAACCAATCAAAGTGGACGGCACCCACTTTGAAGGAAGAGAGCCTAGCACACCATTCCGATCTACGGCTCTTCCGGAACAACGGAGCGAGGCCCGAACATCCCTATTGGATGCAACAGGCACCTTCCGCCTGCCTCAGAAGCCCTCGACTCCGTCTTTTGGATGAACAGTCACCTTAAGTGCATCGAAGACAACACGACGTCTCATCTTTACCCTCGGAGCACTTCGTCAACAGATGCACCACATATCCAAGTTCATGTTGGAAGTACGTGAGGGAATGAGGAGCAAACCTTCTCTCCATGCCACTATTTATAGGCCGGGCAAATCAACCCACGTGCCAAGTGGATGACTCTCCGAATTCTGTGCAATGAATTTGCATTAAATGGATGAACCGGACGCCTCAAATTCAGCCAAACGGCTATTTATAGCACTCGAGGAGCGAGACAGCCGCGTTAAAGGATATGTCGGATGCGCCAGCCAAACAACGCATCACATGGATGCGCCCTCCAGCATCAGACGCATCACACAGACGCGCCCTACAGTACCGCGCATCACAGAGGATGCGCCCTCCCTCAATCTCCATGCCGAGTGGAACACCAACCCAATGTGCCCACTCAGCTGTCCATCGAACGTCACAAACATTAAATGCGGAACTGACACCAGAGTTGGCAGCACGCTTCCCAAGTCTGAACAGTTGACAGCTTTTTCAGAGAACGAAGCGTCGGCACGTCAGCATCATCATGACTCTATTCCGACGGCTTCTGCCACGTGGCCATCACCATGCGCCTCTACGCCATGCGTCCAACCCAGCATTGTGCCTCAAAAGCTATGCACCTCAGACCCTTCACTGATCCCTAAAGACAGAAGAAGAGTCTCCAGTTGAAGTTTTGCATGCGCCTCAAAGCCATGCGCCCCGACTGATCTCTGATCCCGAAAGACGGAAGGAAGTCGCCTGCATGCGCCTCAAAATCCATGCGCTCTAAACAGTTTGTAACCCCTAAAGGTTATGAGTCGCAACCTCCTTCTGCGCCCAATCAAGGCACAGCTCACCAGATTACTTCCCCCCACCAAATCCGAGATCTTCGAGCCATGGGTCGATGACACGTGTCCTTTGACTCAACTCGTCCAAGATTTCAGCAACAGAAAGATCTTCTCCTCTACTACGTGCCGGCTCACAACAGCAGTATGAAGAGTTCAACCCCCCAATCAGGGCGCATCATCCGTGCGCCCCCATCAGCAACTTCTATGTGGCGTCCCCACACACCGGTGCATCCTATATGTGCGCATGAGCAGCCAGCCTGCAAAACTATAAATAGAGGGATCTTCTCCTTCACACACACACACAGAATCCACAACGAACATACAAGGAATCACCAGAGAGGCAGACACAGACACTCAACGTCTTCCTCCTCTCAGCAAGCTCCAGCACCCAGAGCAATCCACACCTTCAGAGAACCGATAACCGTCGTCAGCCGGTCAACGGAGTCAACGCATTACCACTCGCTCCATTGGCACTAAGGACCCAGCTTAAATAAAAGTGTACTCCTAGGACTACATTTAAGTCCTATATTGTAACACTGTTCTGTTTGTATTAAAGTTTTCAATCAAACAATTTTAATGGCAAACAAGCTGGCGACTCTGCTGGGGAATTCTTTCTCCTCTTCCGAGAAAGTCGTGTCACAGGCCGACGACGTGAAGGTGGGCTCCTCCCACAAGACGTTGGTCGTGCGCCTCAATCAACAGGCGTACGAGGAGTTCATTTCTGAAGGAAGTGCGAGTCCTTCGAAGCGGCTACCAAAGCCGAAGAAGATCCGCACGGCCTGGGTGCGCAAGGTCGACGCCTCGGGCACCACCACTGAAGGGGATGCAGCAATCCAGCCTTCCCTTCCTGCTGACGTTCTCAGCAACCAAGGTGCGCCCGCCGATGCAGCGCATCTCTTGGGAAAGCGTGCGGCCAACCACGTTCCCCAGCTATCTCCCTCTCAGACGAGGAAGATACGTCGACGGAGCAGGGGCGCAGCCAATGCCCCGCGCATCACCTCTGATGCGTCACAAAAAGCCTCTGTCTTTGACAGACTCACTCGCTGTAATGGCGAGGAGAATTTGGATGCTGAGTACTATGCGCCCCAGCGGGCTGGTATGAAGAAATCTAAGGCGGCACGGGCCATGCGCCACAAACGTGCTATGCCAGCAGCCGGCCAGAGGCACGCGCTCGTCATCACGCACGCTGCCGATGGCAAGCTGTACAAGGTTGACTCAAGTGCTTCTGCACCAACAACGAGTCGATCTTCAAAGTCCTCATCTCGCTTGGGCGCATCTACTGTGTGTACAACCAAGTCGAGAGAGGCAAACTCAGTGGTCTTGAACTCCCGCGCCTCCTCTGGTTGTGCGTTTGAGGTCCGTTCAAGTCACTTGAAATGTTGTGGTTCCCCCACTACTGATCGTGATGCCTGCTTGGTATTAGATCAGGGGGCACAGCACTCACCTGACCACCCCGGCGTTTGGCCTTGCCATACGTCTGAAGGGGGTGTGAAGGCACCACTCTTCTCCAACGACCTGCGCAACGTGATCACTCACAAGCGCCGGTCAGGAGAGTCGACCAACAAGCACGATGCACCTCTTACGGGGCATACTTGTGCGGTGGTCACCATCAACTGCTGTTGCAAGGCGGCAGCTCCACCAAGACAGTCGGTCTTCCAACGACTGCAATCATCGACACCTCTCCGACGTCGCCTTGGGACGAAGGTGTCAGCTAAAAAGGAGCCAAAGGTTGCTTCATGCAACGTGGTCTCCAACTCCTCATCAATCCGGAAGACGACTGCCAATTCCTCGTCTTTATCCAAAAGCCAGCCGAGGAAAACCAAGGTAGCTGTCTCGACCTCTGGAGTGTTTGAAGGCACTCGGTCGAGGAAGAAGTCCTTGGAGGAAGCTGGGGGTAGCCAGACCCTTGTTGAGCCTCCTTCCGAAGACGAAGATGTCCAAAGCACAGCTGCGGCGGATCTTCATCATCAAGGCGAGATTACTCTCCCTGAAGCCCCTCAAAATGAGGATGTCCTCCAGGACACTGCCGGGGGTAGTTCTGGAAACGAAGAGGTCCTTCAAGACGGAGCTGAGGGCAAGCAGACCCTTGCAGATGCGCCTATTGGAGATGAACTCCAGAATATGGCTGGGGGTGGCCCAACACCAGGAGAAGTGACTCCTCCGCATGAGAGTGAGGCCGAAAGCGAAGCTTCAACCAATCCATCCACTCCTGGCCGTGTCAGGACAGTATACATGGCTGGAGATGACGTCGAGTCTGATGCGCCGTCACAGGACATAGTCCAACGCATAGACTCATTGGAGGGAGGACTGAAAACCCTCTCTGCCTCTATGCAAGCACTGACCCAAGCAGTGTTTGAGATGCGGTCAGCCTTGATCAGGACACCTTCAACTGGTCCTGACCCAGGAGCTAATGGGGAGTCGAGTGTGCCCCTCCAACGGGCGCCCTCAGATACAGAAGCACCTCGGACCTCGGAGCCCTCAAACGCTCCAATCCAGATGGTACCCTCCTTCCCCGACTCCTAGCTCTACGGAGGATGTGGTCGAAATGATCAAAGACCTGCGGGAGCGCTTCGAGTCCAAGAACAGGCAAGAGGAACGCCAGAAAATGGGCATTCCCCAGCCTTATCCCCTCGAGTGGAACAAGGTGGTTTATCCTCCGAAGTATAAACCACAAACACTCACCCCATACGACGGGAAGGACTCTCCGCGACGGTACCTGACGTACTTCCAGTCACAGACAGGGCATCTTCCGAAGGAGGATGCGCTCCTCACCAGTATCTTTGTCGGGGCCCTGAAAGGAGTGGCATATGACTGGTACTACAGCCTCCCCGACAATTCCATATCGTCCTTCGACGACCTGACGTGCCTCTTCCTCGACCGCTTCTACGACGGCGGAAAGGACATGATGATGGCGTCTCTCATAGAGATACGTCAGAAGGAGAAGGAAACGGTTCGGGCGTTCATCGAACGCTTCCGACAGGCTTGCTTCAGGCTACCTCCAGGCATGCCAGAACATGCGCTCCTCTTCGCTTACAGCATGAACATGTTGCCTGCAGTAAAGCTCTGGCTCAACTCTACTCCCTCTCCTGACTGGAGCTCCCTGATCATCGAAGCTGAAGCTGCAGAAAAGAAGGCGGCCAATGCACGTCTTCTGGGTGTCAGCTTCCCCGCCTTTGACGATAAGGGGAAAAAGTCCGCAGCTAACAGCTCCGGACGAGAAGCAAAAGAGAAACAGGCATTGACTGTTAATGCCTCAAAAGGCGCATCTGCGCCTACTCAGAAGCCTCCACTGGCACCGAGACCCAAGGAGGTTTATTCATTCAATGATGATGATACCCTGCAACTTTTCGAGATACTGAAGCAGGGTGACAAGATCAAGCTACCGGACCCAAAGCGGCCCGATGAAGTTGGGAAAGTGGACAACCCAAGGTACTGTCACTACCATCGGTTTATCGGACACCCGACCAAGGACTGCTACGTCCTCAAGAATTACATCCAGCGCATGATCTATGCGGATGTAATCTCCGTCGACTATGAAGAGAAGACGGTGTCGGCCAATGTGGTTTCGCTTCAGTTCGGCACCTTGCCGCCAACTACCACACAAGATGCGTCGTCCCCATCCCTAAGGCGACAATGGAGGTGGTAAACTTACCACCTACTCGTGACAATGTGAGTGGACTCACCCTGCTCACCACATCTCGAGGAGAGGTCCTCTGGGTTCACCCCGACCTTGTCTCCGAGGTGACTCAATCGGAGGTACGCCCTACCTCCAAATCAAAAGGCAGGAAGATCAAGTCTTGCCGCACAGTCTCTTCTTCAACAGAAGAGGCACTTCCAGTGCAAACACGTGCACAACAGAACTCCCAATCCGGCGAAGCTGCTGTCGAGGTGGTGCCTCCTAGCACCATCCCTGAGGAGGGTCCATCTAAGCCCTCAGCAGCCAATAAGCAGAAGCAGGTGGAGGCCCGTTTTGACAGACCTTTACGGAAGGAGAATGCTTCGGGGCTGTCCAAGCCTCACAACTTCGACATTCTGGCACAATTAGCCAGTACACCTGCGCGCCTGTCTTTGTTCGAGCTCCTGCATCTTTCTAAAGATTCCCGAGAAGCTCTCTGCGAAGCTCTGAAGGACGCTGAATCCTTTCTCAGTCAGGTCAAGCAGCCTGAAGACCTCCCAACTACTTGTGCGCACTGTCATTGTGCGGATGAAGTTATCCCAAACATAACTTTCACCCAACAAGACATGCTGCTCAAGCATCACCGACATAACCGACCGCTGTATTATACAGGGTACATTGGCTCGGTCAAGGTGAGCCAGATTCAGATCGATCCTGGGTCTTCCCTAAGCATCATCCCGAAGGCGCTGCTATCTAAGATGGGGATCCCGATGTACCGGCTGGCGCCCTCCAATACAACCATCAGTGGCTTCAATGCTAGCAAGAGCGAGCCATTGGGCAAGATCCGACTGAAGTGTCATATTGGCAGCCTCAAAACTGAGGTGACTTGTTATGTGGTAGATGCCGAGGTCAACTACAACATCCTGCTCGGTCGACCATGGCTGCATGAGTACATGGTGGTGCCCTCCACGCTCCATCAGTGCATGAAGTATGTATCCACCAATGGCGTCATCCGGACGGAGTTTGCAGACATCGATCCTTTCAAAGGGATTGAAGCCTACTTCACCGATTCCGACTTGTACAAGCCCATTGACGAGGAGGAAGCCAACGACGCTGATGATGAGGCAGAGACGGCAATAGAGCCGGACATGGAGCCTGAGACGACTCCCGACGCCCCCTTGAAAATCTGACTGAAGGGGAAACCACCCCAGAAGGCGCCTCCAATGAGCATCAAGCTATCAGGGAAAGTGCCGGCTCGCGAAGCACCCCTGAAGATACGCCTCAAGGGAAAGCCACCTCAAACATCGGCTCCCCTGGTGGCAAAATTACAAGGGAAGGCACCACTCACCGGAGGCGCAGCCGAGGCGCCTCTCAAGGTGCGTCTCAAGAGCAAGCCGCCGCAGTCATCCAAGGTGTCAGAGAAGGCTCATATAACCCTCTCAGACCCTAAAGCTGTGTTGGACTCTCCTAGTCTGCCCCCAGCTCTTACAGACGAAGAGCTTGGTGATTATATCTCGGCTGACGTAGAGGCACCCTCCTTTGACAATGTAATCCCACGGGATAAGATCTCGTATTTTATCAATAATAGAGTGTCTTTTAATTATTCTTGTCTTCCACACTGGAATGCCATGTATACATTAGACAACGCTCTATGGTCGTTGCAAACACAAATAACGACCGTCTACCATAATCGAGTAGTCCCGTCTCAAGGAGTCTTCATAGTCCCTCCACGGAGCCGAGACCAAGGCACCATCATCTCGGGCAAAGTCGAGCGTCATCGGGACCTCCCGTCAATCGAGCCCGAACCTGATACCGGCAGAGTACAAGTCTATCGGTACACGGATACGGCAAAGCACATTATCCAAAAGATGGGCTACGACCTGAAAAGCAACAAAGGCTTAAACTACGGTAAGGGTCGGCATCTCCCTGTCCGGCTTTCGATGTCCAATGGAAAGCCAGAGGACTATTATAATCGGACTGGACGAGGGTTAGGCTATGTCACGCCGCCATCAACCCCAGAGAGTTCAGATGCAGAAGACACAAAACATTCCCACTCGTCCGAAGCATCGACTTGGTATTCCGATACCAGTATCGGATCAGTCTTCAGGAAAGTGCTGTCAGCTAACATGACGTCAGCACAACCTCAAAAAGGTGAAGGCGAAGACCAAGCGCCAGAACCCTTCGAAGAAGAACCCTGGGCCCAACGCCTAGGGGAACAATGGGAATCTCGTTTTGAGCTTCGTGAACCTCCCACCGAAGACGAAGTCGAGCAGATCGACCTCGGGGAGGGGTCTTCTTCCAAACCCATCTTCATCAGTAAAAGCCTGGAAGGAGAAGATCGAGAATCTTTAATCCAACTGGCTAAAGAGTATATCGACGTCTTCGTCTGGAGCTATAAAGACATGCCGGGACTCGATCCACAGATCGCAATGCATAGGTTGAACATCTTACCTGATGCCAAACCTATCAAACAACAGCAGCGATGCTTCCGTCCGGACATCATGAATGCCATCGATCAGGAGGTAGACAAACTCTTGACCAGCGGCTTCATCCGTGAGGAACAATACCCGGATTGGGTAGCCAACGTCGTTCCTGTCACCAAGAAGAACGGGAAGATACGAGTCTGTATCGACTTCAGGGATCTCAACTCTGCTTGCCCGAAGGACGAATTCCCGCTTCCAATCACTGATGTGATGATCGACAACACATGTGGCTTTGAGCGCATGTCCTTCATGGACGGGTATTCAGGCTACAATCAAATCAAGATGTTCCCCGATGACGCAAAACACACGTCATTCAGGACTCCAAAGGGTGTTTTCTGCTACACACTAATGCCCTTCGGCTTGAAGAACGCCGGTGCGACATACCAGCGAGCTATGAGCACCATCTTTCGTCAACATCTTCGCAAGACGGTCGAATGCTATGTTGACGACATCGCAGTCAAGAGCCGCCTCAAAGGAGATCACCTACAGGACCTGAAGACGGTCTTCGATCTCATGCGGGCACATCAACTCAAAATGAACCCCGCTAAATCCTTTCTGGGGGTTTCTAGCGACAAATTCTTGGGCTTTGTCATCACAGCGAAAGGCATTCATGTTGATCCTGAGAAGACCAAAGCCATCCTCAACATGGACCCTCCGAAGAACCTTCGAGAACTTCGGGGCTTACAGGGACGTCTGGCATATATCCGGAGGTTCATAGCGAACCTCTCCGGTAGATGTCAACCCTTTACTCAGCTCATGAAGAAGGGAGTCTCTTACGTCTGGACCAAGGAGTGCCAAAAGGCTTTCGACGACATCAAGGCTTACCTAACAAGCCCACCAGTCCTGGTAGCGCCAGTCACCGGCAAACCATTTCTCCTCTACGTTCGTGCCATGGATCATTCTCTTGGCGCTCTGCTGGCTCAAAACAGTGATACAGGCTACGAGCAAGCAATCTACTACCTCAGTCGAACACTCATCGGGGCCGAACACCGGTACAACCCTATCGAAAAGGAGTGCTTGGCTTTGGTGTTTGCCATCCAGAAGACTCGTCATTATGTCTCGGGTCAGACAATTCATGTCATTTCTCGAGTCAATCCGCTCAGAGTCCTCATGACGAAGCCAGGATCATTGAACTCCCGGCTGGCTACATGGGCGATCTTGCTAACACCGTACAACATGGTGTTTGTGCCGCAAAAAGCTATTAAGGGTCAAGATCTGGCTGACTTTTTAGCTGCACACCCCATCCCAGAATCCTCAAAACTCTATGAAGATATCCCGGATGAGGTCCAAGAATCCAACGTCACTGAAGGAAGCTCCGTTTGGCGGATGTTCTTCGACGGCGCTTCGAGAACAGGCCCCAAAGGCCAAATCATCGCAGGAGTGGGGGTAGTCTTAGTCTCCCCCGATCAGCTGGTCATCCAGCGTGCGTACTCTCTTTCGAAGCCGTGCTCCAACAACGTTGCCGAGTACAACGCACTCGTCATGGGACTCCAGCTCGCACAACAGCTGGGGGTCGACCATTTGGAAGCTTATGGCGACTCAAAACTCGTCGTAAACCAGGTTCGGAGACAATACGAAGTTCGCCATGAAGATTTAATCCCTTATCATGAAGTCGCGTTGAACATCATTTCAACCTTCACCGGGTTCTTCATTGAACATGTCCCCCGTTTACAAAACTTGGAGGCCGATGCTCTGGCCGGCCTTGCAGCCTCATTAGCAGCGCCCTTTGGGACTCAACACTATATCACGGTAACAGGACGAGATCTAATTTGTCCCAGAAACAACCTATGCTTGCGGGTGGCTCACGTCATGCCGACAAATACTGGTGTTAATGTCCGAGACTGGAGGTTCCCGTTCATCGACTTTGCTGTCTACGGAATCCTTCCAGAGGACCCGAAGGAAGCTGTCTCAGTCAGGAGACGCTCCCTTCGATTCTACTATGATACAGCTACCAAAACGCTATACCGACGCTCCTTCGACGGGCTCCTCCTTCGATGCCTGTCCAACGAAGAAGCAGCCGAAGCTCTTCAAGAAGCTCATGACGGGACTTGTGGAGCTCATCAACCCGGTCCTAAGTTGCAAGATCGACTGCGACGTATGGGCTACTACTGGCCAACCATGGCCGCCGACGCTGTTGAATATGCTAAGAAGTGCCACGCGTGCCAACTTCATGCAGACTTCATACATACACCATCGGAACCGCTACATCCTACAGTCGCCTCCTGGCCTTTCGAAACTTGGGGCATGGACATTGTAGGACCAATCAAGCCTCCTTTATCGAGAGGACACCGTTTCATCCTGGCCATCACCGACTACTTCTCCAAATGGACGGAAGCAGTCCCACTGGCAGAAGTAAAAAGCTCCAGGGTGGTCAGCTTTATCAAACACCATGTCATTTACCGTTTTGGAGTACCCCGGCGGATCATCCATGACAATGGTCCTCAGTTTATCAGCCACATTTTCAGCAGGTTCTGTGACAAGAATCGCATTCAGAACGTGGCCTCAACCACCTACAATCCGGCAGCAAACGGATTGGCTGAGGCATTCAACAAAACTATCGTTAGGCTGCTCAAAAAGGTCGTGTCATCCAACAAACGCGACTGGGACGAAAAGCTTGGTGAATGCCTTCGGGCCTACCGCACAACGGTATGGACCCCAACAGGCAATACTCCATTCTCCCTGGTCTATGGGAGCGAAGCGGTACTGCCTCTCGAGATACAGATACCCTCACTCCGCGTAGCAATCACAAACAAACTCACAGAAGAGGACAATCAACGTCGTCGTCTGCGAGAACTGGAGGCACTTGACGAAAAGCGTCTCCTAGCTCAACAACGCATCGAACTCTACCAAGCCCGTATATCACAGGCTTTCAATAAGAAGGTCAAACAGAGGACTTTCCAAGTTGGCGACCTGGTTTTAGCAGTCAGAAGACCAATGGTGTTGACCCACAAGACACCGGGAAAGTTCGAGCCCAAGTGGGAAGGACCTTTCATCATAGAGACGGTATACTCAAACGGTGCTTACCGCCTCGCCAAACCCAATGGGGACTTGTTCATGATGCCCATCAACGACAAGTTCCTAAAGAAGTACTATTCTTGACATCCTCCAGACATGTACTTCCTCAAATAACCTCTTTCCACAAACTCGTACGCTTCCGAAACCCAGCTGTTCCGTGGCATCCTCCAGTAGAAAGATAACCACGTCCATATTACCTTTGAGTTGTCTCTCTACACCCTACAAAGCGGAATCTTACACTTCGTAAGCCTATGCTACCCTTCATGTTTACCACGTCCACGTTACCTCTGAGTAAACATCTTGTACAAACAACCCCTGCGTTATTGTACATTGATCGCAGAACTTCCACGTCCACATACCTCTGAGTTGTTCAGCGTATCCCCCAAGATCATTCCTACCACGTCCATAATACCTCTGAGTAGGGAGATTCTATCATTTCGAACCTAATGATTGCCATGTCCACATTACCTCTGAGCAAACATAATGGTTCCTTCAAACTTATTATCTGTACCTAAAAACCAAGGTGCGCAAAAGATAATAGGTCCACATAAATCATCAAGTTCATGAAAAAAAAATGAACACATCACAAAAAGTTGCGTACTTTTTTATTCTTCTGAAAAAAGAGAGTACAAAACTACACTATCCCTCAACGAGGGTTGCAAAAGAACATCAAAAGGAAGAAGCTACAGTCCCTGAACCTCTCCAGGGTGGGTCGAGAGCTCTCTGACTCAATGTCTCAGGTCAACAGTACGAGCTTCCACAGTTGCCAGAACTCGACGCTCGGCCTCTTGACGCATCAACTCGACAGCCTCAGCGGAAGTTTCGCCCTCATACTTCTCATCAAGCTGTCGTCGCTGCTGAGCCAAGGCCAGAGTCCGCTGAGTAAAAGTCGCTTCCTTCTGCTTGAACGTTACGTGTTCAGCCCGGACATGTTCAGCTTCTAACTGGAGTCGGGCCCGCTGATCCTCAAGGCGGCGCATCTGGGTGTCGATCTCCGCGATGTTGGCATCCAACGTAGCTCGTATCTCCGTCGTCTTCTTCATAGACTGAGACAACTGCTCTACCGCAGCCTCAGTCACAGCCACCTCACGCTCCCAATCGCTCACAGTGGCCTGGTGGGAAGACTCGATTTCAGCAATCAACTTCCCCTTCTCTGCCTCTATTAAGACGGAGAGG
Organism: Iris pallida; assembly: GCA_029216955.1. Lineage (NCBI taxonomy): Eukaryota > Viridiplantae > Streptophyta > Magnoliopsida > Asparagales > Iridaceae > Iris > Iris pallida. The sequence continues at coordinate 13,814,292 of JANAVB010030817.1, read as the reverse complement.
TCATTTCGTTGGATGCGTTGAAGTTCCGCGAGCCGCTCGTCCAGCTCAATCACCGAAGCCTCCAGAATTTCGGCTATATGGTCGTGGCCTTGGTGAATACGAATCAGCTCGATGCAAGGCATTGCCAGAGCTTTTGCCGTCGCAAAACTCCCATTGGCATCCATCACAGCAGATACACCCTTCTGCAACATTTTGTACACCCCCTCGACGAGGAACTTCACATACTCGTCTGCATCCGCAGGACCTGCGGTGTCATGGCAGGAGTTGGAGGAGCTACTACAGTTTGTGGACCGGAAGAAGATCCGCCAACCTCAACCAGCGAGGCTTGAACCTCGGCATCAATGGGCTCTTCATCAACAGGGGCTGGACTTCTAGCCCGAGGAGCCGAAGCAACAGAAGGAGCCGGCACAGGCGTCGAGATGGTCCCCCAAGTAGAAGGAGCTACAGAGGGTTCTACACCCTTACCCTTCTCAAGCCCGGAGGAACCTCCGACGTCAACATCTACCTCTTCTACCTCCAACGTCCTATCAACAGTTGGTACCTCCCTTGGCAGAATAGGGAGATTATCACTTGTCTTTTGACCCGTCGCAGCGGTCTTGACTGGCAGACGGGTCTCATCATCGAGTCCCTCAATAGGGACAGAATCTGTCGCTACCTCCTGAGTGGTAGCCGCCTCAACTTCCACGGTTGAAGCTGGGATGGGACTCGGCAATGATGCAGTCGACCTCCCCTCATCATGATAAAGAGGGGATTCAACCCTCTCCTCTGTCTCAACTACTTCTGTTGCCTCAGCAACAGGCTCTTGCAGCTCTGGAACAACGTCATCAGAAGACGACGAACTCCATTCTTCTTCACCACCAGGAAACGGCGTGCTTGTTAAACCTTCGGCACTTGAAACTTCCGTTGTGGCCTTTACCATCTCGGAAGCTGCTGCACCCTCAGTTTCCCTCCTGACATAATCCGGGAATACTGCAATCCCCACGCCAATAGCATCCTCCGGATCCTCCTCCATGGGAGACATCATGGTCGGCGGGATACGCACTTCAGACGAGCCCGCCGTCTCTTCTCGCCTGCTCCCACCCGACTTTGGAGTACGAGGTTTTCTTTTTAACGGTTCCTACAAGAGAAGGTGAAGCCTCGTAAATAGTGGAACCAAAATCAGATTATGTGGGACGCCCTTACCTCTGCGGACGCTGAATCAGACGACGCCGTCGGTGACGACGCCTTCTTCTGCTTCTTCGGTACAGGAGATTCGATCCCTGTGTCTGTACACCGCTTTGATCGATCGCCCGAGGGTTCTGCTTGAGATGCGGAAGGGGCACTCCGTTGACCTCCTCCTGACGGACGATGCGATCGGGCCTTTACCGGCATGTCCCCGGTCACTGCTAACGGGGTGCCTGCGATAAGACTGGTCTTCCTGTCATATCCGGAGGGCGCGGCAGCCATAGCACAGTAAAATTTGGCAGCTGAGTAAAGAATTGGCGGCCGCGAATCTGGGGCGGGCAACGTAAAACGAGCCCCGGTACATCCGGCATTATAGTAATGCCAAGCTCGTGCGCCATCCAGCAAACTCCCAATATATCCCAGAGAAATACTGGGGTTATCCAACATCATCTGGGCATAACCAAATTGCCGCGCAAAGCGGCTTGGCAAATATGGTTCCAGGTAGCACTGGTTCCTGTTCCGGTATACCAGATGAGATGGACGGATACTCTGCAACCAGCAGAATCCCCATTGAGGCAGAGTGGTGGTACCTTCGCCCAAATCCCTTAAATCTTCGTTGGCCTCAAAACCCAAGAAGATTGGACCAACTTTGGTAATCTTCCAACCCTGAAGACGGGATAAAACCTTTCTACAAACAGGGACACCAGTATGCGACCAGCTCCTCCGATTGAAACGACGAAGGAGTGCATCTCCAGCCTTATAGTCTTCTTCCGAGCCTGGACTCATCACACTGGGATGATGCAAAATCAGCCATCCCATTAAATAGTGAAATGGCAGTTCAGCACGCGGGGAGTTATTGTTTCTGCCCTTATCATGAATTATATTTCCAGTAAACTCTCGCAAACCTCGCTACAGGTTATATACCATTGCAGGAAGAAGAGCCAAACGCCGGCCGAAGACCAACTTCACGGCTGGCAGGATTAAGTTTCGGGTTACCCTCTCTACGGCACCGGATCCGCCCGCGAACATGCAATCCCGGAGCCATATCATCAGGTAGGACGCTAACACCGCCTTGGGTGACATCCGATAAGCAAGATGCCAGAATCAGCTGTAGGAGCGTGCATCTGACTGCTGGTCATCATTTCCTCGGGGATTTTTCTTCCCTAACCTGCTCATTTCGGACAACACTTCGCTACGAGAGAGCGCCGGTGGAGTGGAAAACTGTGAGGGATCCTCTTTGTCTTGTCTAAAGACATAATCTCTCCAAGCGGTCACATGAGGCTGCATCCCGTTTCTATCCCGTCTCTGCATATAGTAATGATGACTCGCCACCTCCTTGAAGACGGCCGTCATCTCCTCAGCCCTGTCCCCCAGGACCTGAAGTTCCTCATTGGTGGGAAAGTACTCTTCATAGGGTTCCGACCCCCAAGGGAGTTTTGACACCTCGTACATCTCATGAAGTGCGAACCCTAATTCCCCCACCGGAGTAAAAAAGGTCCCGGTATGGATATCAAACATCTCCAGTAGTGCGAGAAACATGTGCCTGTTGAGATCAACACCCGCCTGGGTAGCACGGATCGCGGCAGTCAACCCAATCTCTCGAAGCTCGGTCCGAAACCGCGACAAGATCCAGAATGTCAGTTTATCCCACTTGGAAACATAATGGCACCAACCCTCTACCCGAAAATCTCCTTTCGGGTATGAGCGTTCCATCAAAAACATACGGTGTGTAAAAGTTGAGGCGCTATAAGCAACCGTATCAATGGGTACTTCACTGTAGAGGCTCCCAGGATGTAGTGTCCGCCAGGTGAAAGAAGACCCAGACCGTGTGGCGGTCAAAGTATCCCTGTGGTCGGAGGTAGAATTAATTTGGATGACGCCGGTCATCGCTCCCCCCTGAGGGGGGTAAGATCCCAAGACATCCTCCTCTGGGAAACAAGGCGACAGAAGGATGTCAAAGGCCATTGACATTCGAGTTGCTTGACGGTCATATGCACCCCATTCGCTGTAAAGAACCAGTCCTCCTTGACCTTCAACACCGTCGCATCAGTAGAAGTGAGGCGGTCTCCGAATAGGAACTCAGGCTTCAAGAAGGTCAATTTATCGGATGTGGAAGATTTTAAAACACCACGTTCCATCAGTCGTTTGAGGAACCCATACTGTTGCTCGCGGATTTGGGTCATTCTTTCGGGAGGCTGATCCAGCATAAGAGCATCTTGAGCAGGGTTTATCACTTCCTCATCACACTCTACTCCCATCTGGTTGAAGACAGCCTCCAAGAACACTTCATTCAAAGGCGGGATCGCCACTGACACTAGCAAAGATCAGAAAAATGTTAGAAGCAACAAGAGAAAGAAGAGCTTCG